>CABEGB010000175.1:56043-97629 GCA_901521435.1 Crematogaster levior
TTATCCAGCAACTTTTTACCAAATATAACAGACTCCGTTGTTTACTCTGTATAGATACTCACACATATCAATATATTTCATACCACTGTATGATCGATTATCTCACAGATTATCGTTAACTGTTTAGCGAGACCTCCGACATCCATCGCAAACATATCGATGCAATTACGATATTTTTTGGAACTTAATGAATCAATTTATCAAGAATTGTCGATAATTGTAAGAATCATTTTTGGCAAAAATGAACGATAGCAGCAGTTAGCAATATTGATACTTGTTATTAACACGTTGACTGCCGCGCGCGTTTACAGTGAAATCTCCTTCAGGCCACGCGTACCGCTGTATGAAGCGTATTCTGCTGGGTATTCCCACCGATATAAAAATGCGAATTTAAAAATGCGAATCGCTGATTGTCGCAAGAATAACCTCCCGCCCCGTTTGTTTCCATGGTATCATGCTCGGTCATTTATTTTCGTTACTTCGCATTTGTTTCTCATCTCGCCACTGTACAGGATCAGTTTGACTCTTTGCCGAGTAACGAGCGGTATAACTTAAAATCTCTACCCTAATTCGTTGAAATGTTGAAAAGAAAAAGGGAAAACTTATTTGTTAGAGAGTCAAATAGCAGTGAACAAGAAAGCTTTTACGAGGCTTACACAAATTCAAATAGCAGCGATGAGGAAGAAATCAGATTTCCTAGAAATAGAAATGTAAATAGAATTACATCATCTGATTCCGATTCGGATATTGATCAGTGCAATGGTAGTGATACTGAATGTAATGAAGATTCCATTGACGAGATTTTGCAAGAATTGGTCACTGATGAAGACAGAAGAACTGATGATACCGAGGAAAATACAATTGAATTTGGTGAATGGAATGAATTTAGTGGTCGGCAGAAGTCATTTTCTTTTTCCGAGACGGGCGGGCTCATTAGGCAATTACCAGGTGATGTTCATCCATATGATGTGTTTGCGCTGTTCGTTGATGACGAAATAATAGACTTACTTGTATCAGAAACAAATAGATACGCGGAACAAAAGTTAAATAAATCTGACCTAACACCGTGTTCACGGATGCATAAGTGGAAACCCACTAATCCCGAAGAAATAAAAAAATTCTTGGAACTGATTTTATATATGGGAGTTGTAAAAGTAAACCCCATTGCCAATTATTGGTCGAAAAGCCCACTGTATAATTTTCAATTACCGCGTACTATAATGTCACGAAATAGATTCGAGTTACTATTGAGTAATTTTCATTTTGCCAATAATGTGTCCATTGCCCGTAACGATCGACTTGGAAAAATACGTCCACTTTTCGACAAACTGGAGGGAAAGTATCAAAAAATATTCACGCCTGGAGAACACATTGTTATTGATGAAACGTTGATTCCATGGCGCGGAAGACTCATTTTCAGACAATATATACCAAATAAAGCGCACAAGTACGGAATCAAATTATTTAAATTATGCTCAAGCACGGGATATACATGGGCGATGAAAATTTACTCTGGTAAATCAGCTGATGGTATTAGAGAAACGGGATTGGCACATAATGTATGCCTTCAGCTTGCAGAAAAACTTTTCCACCAAGGACGCACATTGTATATTGATAATTTTTACACGAGTTATGAGTTAGCAATATCATGCCTAAACCGCAAAACCCATGTAGTGGGAACACTTAGGAATAACAAAAAATTCCTCCCAAAAGATATTCTTCATTGCAAACTCAGAAAAGGGGAGATGGTATCCAAAGAAGATGATAACGGGATTGTGGTACTCAAATGGAGAGATACACGGGACGTAAGAATTTTATCAACAAAAAACACGCTCCTATCATGGTACCAAGTACAAAAAAAAATCGTAGCATTCGTACTGTTGCTCCAAGTCAACAGACACCTGCAACACTCAAACCACTAGCTGTTGTTGAATATAATGCAGGAAAGTGTGGTATAGATTATTCCGACCAAATTTTCTTATGCCACCACAATTAGAAAAGAAATCAAGTGGTACCGAAAGCTTGGCATTCAACTACTTCTGGGAATTTCTGTTGTAAACGCTTTGATGGTTTACAAAATTGCAACAAAGAAGGATGTAAATATTAGAAGATTTAGGGGAATATTAGCTGCAAAATTATTTGGGTTGACTGAAAATACAACAAATCCTTGTCTTCGTCGGAGTCAGCATAATATCGCCGTTCGAAAAAATGATTCCGGAGGAAGCATTAGACGCGCATGCAAACAATGTTATGCAGATAAAAGTCGTCGAATGGGCAGATCAAAGACACGAGAGAATTTAAAGAAAACAACAACTTATTGTCCAAGTTGTCCCGACCAACCCCAGCTTTGTATAGAATGTTTTAAAGTTTTGCATTCTACATAATTTTCTTAATAAACCATTTTCGTATTACTTTTATAACAATAGTTTATACTAATGAATATTCTATTATAAATTTAAGTTATATTAATAAATATAGTTTATATTAATTAATATTCAATAGTTTTGTTACTTCCTCTGCGAAATATCTTTTCAAACACATACGAATGTTCTGCGCAAGTAGTCAAATAAGCGTCACCCCAATACGGGTGACGCGGCCCGATCAGAAACTTTACTGTCACCCGAATACGGGTGACGTGGCAGTCAACGTGTTAAGAATTCTGCCTCAGGTGTCAAAGGTGGTGTTTGTTTATCGCACTTACGATATGAAAAGAGGAAGGAGATAGCTCGCTTCTTTTAAATGTTTGCTTACTTCCTTATGTGTATTTATTCGCTCGTTTCTATAAATTTGTTCGCGTCCTTTATTTCTTTTCAATATTATCGTTCAGACTTTTGATGTACGAAAGATACCCGAAATAGACTGAAATAATATCGATAACTTGATTACCAGAAAACTGTGCCGAGCTTTTGTTCTACATCAAACGATTTGCTCTTCCTTTTCGAACTTTCCTTCTCTGTTTCTCTTTTCTTTCAATTGAAACAAAAGTGATTTTATAATCAATCTTTTTCGCTCGGAAGATCCTCAAATTGCGTCAGACACGCTTATCATAAGAATTTGAAAACATAAACTTAACTCTAAACTTAGCACAACTTAGCACAACTATAAAATCTTCGCAGAAACCAAAAATCAAAAATGTAAAATGACAATTTTCCACTCTCTAAAGCTATCACGATCTTAGAAATCGATCATAATAATTAATATTTAAGTTCCTAATTCTAATAAAACAACACAATTATAAATTTTTCACTTCAATACATCTTTTCTAAGCAAAGAAACTTGTAAAGAAAAAGAACATTAGGAACAGAGCGATCCGAAAAACCGTAGAGAAAACAAAGGAAATAGAAACATCGGCGAATCTGTTACAGCGTCTCTAATACAACTGAAAAAAAACTGGACTCCACAGAAGGAAGATAACGAAATAACAATGGTAGCAGAGGTAATATAAACGAAACGCGTACACGTAAATCGTACACGCAACCATGGTATAAGGACAAGGGTATGCTCGTCCCGGTGGTAGACCACTGCGCAGGTCAACGAGCATACGTCACATTCGGCCAGCTTCGGCTATTTCCGGAGCGGTTCGTGTTCGTGAAATATGGCCGCTATACACGTGCTGTATGGATAACCTACATCCGGCTAGCGTCTGTGTAGTGTGTTTTAGTGAGAATTGTGAATTTATTGCGAAGAAAAAAATGAGCTGTGCAGTGAAAGGATGTACGAACCATTCTCGGAAAACGAAAAATATGCCTGGAAAAAAGGTGCAATATTTTTCATTTCCAAAAGATAGTGCAATTGCTGCAGAGTGGCGTAAAGTCTGTGCAAAACAAGACGACTCCGTTATTAAAGGTATGATACTGCGAAAGTATTTTGTGATATTATTATTTAATAGATACAACCAACGTGAATATAATAAAATATACATTGTTTTGTTTAGGGAGAATATGTTCGATTCACTTCGAACCTTCGTGCTTCGAGAAGTCTCTACAGCAACAACTATTGGGGTATTCTCCAGCAA
Organism: Crematogaster levior; assembly: GCA_901521435.1. Classification (NCBI taxonomy): domain Eukaryota; kingdom Metazoa; phylum Arthropoda; class Insecta; order Hymenoptera; family Formicidae; genus Crematogaster; species Crematogaster levior. Next base: position 60,059 of record CABEGB010000175.1, read on the forward strand.
GAGTACGCAAGTTGCGATCTGATGCAACTCCCACGTTACATTTATGTAACGAGTCATCGATTGTGACTGAGTTAGATACATCATTGCACATCGACAATGTATCAGAAGTTGTGGATACTATTGTTGATGCAACACCAACAACATCAACTGCTACAACGGACCTATGTAGCCATGCTGATGACGCCAGTTCCATGTAAGTTCTACATAGTTAAGAATAGAGTAGTTTTTGTCTCTACCCTTATTTAATTGGATTGCGAGTAAAAAACTCCTTAATTTAAACCTGCAATGTTATTTCATTTACTTGACGAACTATTAGGCAAGATTTATATAGCAATTTTTTAATTTTATTATATGCTTTTAGACAAAATTTGCAAAGGGAATTAGCAGAAATGAAAAAGAAGTTGCAGAAGTACGAGGAGAAAGAGAAATTGGACAGGTAGTGATAATACCTTTCTATTTTTTAAGTGTAATGTTTGCAATATTTGTATATACTTATTTTTATTAAATTGTATTCGTATACTTTCAGTGATAATCATCAGCAGCAATTAACAGCGATGAAGGAAAAGTTATCGGAGTACAAAGAACAACGGAATCGAGAGCGTGAAATGTTCGAGGCAAAGATATACGACGTACTGAACAAAGTTTTCACGCCAGGACAAATCCGATCATTGCTGAATCCATCCAAAAAACGCGTGACATGGTCTCCCGAGGACATAGCCAGTGCTATGTCGTTAAGAAGCGTTAGCCCGAAAGCGTACAGATATTTGCGAAACGTTGTGAAAACGCCTCTCCCTGCGCTTTCAACTCTTAGAAGGTGGGCAAGTAATATTAGTACAGAGCCTGGTATCATAAATGCAGTGCTTCATTGCATGAAAGTTAAAGGAAAAAGCATGAAAAATTTCGAAAAATTGGTTGTCGTAACGTTCGATGAGGTGTATTTATCGAATAAAGTAGGTATCGATCGTAAAATCCAAAAAGTGATAGGACCGCATAAGACGTGCCAGTGCGTTATGGTACGGAGTTTGTTTGCAAATTGGAAACAGCCTATATATTACGATTACGACAAGGCGATGAAAAAAGACACGCTTGAAACTATTATTTCGCAATTATATCACGTTGGTTACACAGTTGTAGCGATTGCATGTGATATGGGTTCGAGTAACATGGCACTATGGTCGGAATTAAATATAGGGGTACCACCGAAAAATTGTCACTTTCCTCATCCTGTTGATCACAGTCTACAAGTGTTTGCATTTGCAGATGTGCCGCACTTATTGAAACTGGCAAGAAATCATTTGCTTGATAACGGATTTACCGTCTGTGGACAGCGTATTGACAAGAAATGTCTCCAGCGAATAGTAGACATTAATACAAAGGATATAAAAGTGTCGTATTCTCTCACACAATATCATCTCGACGTTCAAGGAACAGAACGACAAAAAGTACTCCCCGCTGTACAGGTATTTTCGGAACGTGTTGCGAAAGCTATTGAATGGTACGGATTGAAAGGTTATATGGACAAACTAGACTGGACAGAATCAGCGCGCGTTATTAAATTATTCAACAATTGGTTTGATATTTTTAATGCTAGCAGTATGTATGGGCAACATGAGGGAAAAAATGCATACGGTATTAATGTAGAGAGGCAAAATTGTATATTTGATGAAATGAACACGCTCATGAATGAAATTAAAATTGGAAACCATAAAAGTTTAATAGCATTTCAAAAAGGAATCATGGTAAATAACAGTTCTTTGCGGAAAATGTTGCCTTATATTCAGGAAAAGTATTCCAATTCTAAATTTAAGATCATGTACATTTTGACGAGGCGTTTAGACCAGGACGTACTTGAAAACTTTTTCTCTTTTATTAGAGCCGTTGGCGGTACATATGACCAACCGACAGCTTTAGATTTTAAGTACCGAATAAAAAAGTATATTTTAGGCAAGCATTCGACCAATCTTTTTTGCGGAACTAGTAACGTAACTGCAGAAGAACCTGATATATCTTGTTTCGTATCTCCCCTTGCGAGCGATTCTTCCATAGTTTTAAGCGAAATGTTTGAACCATATATATTACATGACGAGCCAACGAATTTTGCAGAAGAGGAACTGTGCACGGATTGTGAGGTAAATAATAATGTTCCGGTTTGTGATACATCTACATTTCATCCAAGTCTAGAAGAAGATTTACTTTTAAAGGCGTTGGATGAAATGGACATTGTAGACACTATCGAAGATGAAGGTCTCAAATATATCGCGGGCTATGTAGCATATCGGTTCAAACATAAATATAATAATTTAGGGGTTGAAACTGCCGATATGCCTGTTGTAGCCGATGTAGACTGGGTACAGTTTATCTCAAGAGGTAAATGTATGTATTCATCAGACGACTTATTAAAGGCTGCGCGAATCATGAATGTCGAGTTCAGTAAATACCACGGATCGAGTCTTTGCAAAGATAAATGGATCTTTGAAAAGCTCGCCGATATAGTCACATCACAGATTGAATCGATCGAACTATCACGCGATGTAATATTATGTCTCGTTCGAACACGGACTTATATTCGGATTCGCGAAATCAATCGTCAAATAAGTGTTCAAAATAGATGTAAAAATAAGAAAAAGAAATTAATTAAATTTACTAATAATAAAACATAATGGTACGCATCTTCTATTTATTTATGTATGTATTTAGTTTAGGATTAAAGAGCGAATAGATTGTAAGTGCGCGCGTGGAATGGATGGATGAATGGTATAAGTATAATTTGTAAACCAAGTCCCTTTCTTAGCAAGTAACTGAAGTGAAATAAAGTAATAAATAATGGTACGCATCTTTGTCGTTTTCTTTTCCTTGAAAAAATTCCCACAATTGCTTTTTCTAAATTTAGATGCTACTTCAAACTATTTTTCAATCTTGAAGACAAAATAAAATATTTTAAAACAAAAATGATAAACGAACTTTTAATTGACGAACATTGAATATATATACATATATACATTTAATCAAGATTGGGAAGTTACTTTATAAGTTACTGTTAAGGTTTAGGTTATCTGTTATCTTATACACATTTATTATAAAAATAGGGTATAATAATAAAATATAATATAAAAAATAACTTATTGCATTCATTTCCTATAATAAAGGCATATAAAGTAACTTATAAATAACTTGTAAAGAAATTTTCCCTATTTACCTTGAAAGGAAGGCATGCTTAAAATAATATGTTCGAATTTACCACGTAACGATGACGTATGCTTGTTGACAATTCTGATTGGCCAGTGGGCGGTAACATGCGCACGAGCATACCCTTGTCCTTATACCATGCACGCAACGACACGACGCAAGGCGAGTCTTTATATACAAGCCTAGATGAATTTTACTTACGAGTTTACTTCAACTTTACGCGCCGCATACCGCCGGCATACCGAACTAACTGTCGCCACGCGCCCCAGCGGCGCTCACAGTGGTGCTCGCCCGCCACAATATTAATTGCTTTTACTATTCAAAAATCTTATTGTATTCTGGCGATCCATTATATTGTAGTTCAAAAGTTATTTGTTTTTAAAGATAATCAGTATTTTATTTTTATTAGAAATTAAGAATTACTTTTATTCTTATTATTTTGTTGTAACTGGAAATCTATATGTGAAATCTATGATATATTATTTTTCTAAATTAAAAATTTGATTTTATTGATTGATATTATTTTGTTAATATTTTGTTGCTGTCGTTTGTGACTACATTGTTGTTTATTTAAAATCAAAGTTCTGTGTACATCTTTTAATGTTATGTGGACATTCTTTCCTTGTTGCCCTCATATATTATATGTAACTTTGTTCATTGCTTGTAAATAAATTGTTACGTTTTTTCCAATCAAAGAGCCTTCACCTTTATATATTATTGATAATTGTATTAAGACGGTAGTAAAATGAAGCTATGATATTAGTTTTACTTTATTGTACAACTTAAGTACTTAATGATCTTAAATATAATATGAGGAAAAATTATTTTTTTAATTTGGCAAGATTAATATCATCAATGTAAGATTAATGTAAGATTAATGTAATGTAAGATTAACATCAATGTACAACTTAGGGTGTACAACTTAGTTTGGTCCGTTTTCAAAAGATGGCTCTAGGTGCTATAAATGGCTGACGGCGACAGCTGATTTTTGCTGTATCGTGAAGTGTCAACATCTGTCAATCAAATATTGTTTACAAGCTTTTGAGTTTTGCACAACAAGTTTAATTTTTACTGCGTTGAAAATGTCGAGTTCCGTTCCAAATAAGCACCATTTGCGGGAAGTTTTGATTTTCTGTTTCAATTGGAAGAAAAGTGCAGCTGAAACGCATCGAATGCTTGTGGAAGTGTATGGTGAATCTGCACCATCGGATAAATCTTGCAGAGAATGGTTTTGACGATTTAAAAGTGGTGATTTTAGTGTTGAAGACAAAGAGCGTTCGGGTCAACCGAAAAAGTTTGAAGATGAAGAATTAGAAACATTACTCGATCAAGATTCGTGTCAAACGCAAAAAGAGCTCGCAAAAACATTGGAAGTTACTCAACAAGCTATTTCGAAACGACTCAAAGCCGCGGGATACATCCAAAAGCAAGGAAATTGGGTCCCATACGAATTGAAACCGAGAGATATCGAACGACGATTTTGCATGTCCGAAATGTTGCTTAAACGGTACAAAAAGAAGTCTTTTCTACATCGAATCATTACCGGGGACGAAAAATGGATTCACTACGACAACCCGAAACGCAAAAAATCGTATGTAAAGCCCGGCCAACCGGGAACATCAACGCCGAAGCCGAATATCCATGGTGCCAAGGTAATGCTCTGTATTTGGTGGGATCAGAAGGTGATCCACTATGAGCTGCTAAAACCTGGTCAAACCATCACGGGAGACTTCTACAGGCAACAATTGATCCGTTTAAAGCGAGCTATAGTCGAAAAACGTCCAGAATATGCGACCAGATACGAATCCATAATCTTTCACCATGACAACGCTCGGCCTCATGTTGCTGTTCCGGTTAAAAACTATTTGGAAAATAGCGGATGGGAAGTTCTGGCTCACCCGCCTTACAGCCCAGACCTTGCCCCTTCCGACTACCATTTGTTTCGATGCAGAACGCTTTGACTGGAATACGCTTCACTTTAGAACAGGGTATCAAAAATTGGTTCGATTCATTCTTGGCTTCAAAAGATGAACGCTTCTTCCGCGACGGAATCCATAAATTGCCAGAAAGATGGGAAAAAGTAGTGGCTAGCGATGGACAATACTTTGAATAAGGTATTAATTCATTTTATCGTTCAAATAAATGCATTTTTCAAGCAAAAAAACGGACCGAATTAAGTTGTACACCCAATAATATCAATATCTCATCAGTAAAAGAAAAAATTTATCAAATAAGAGTAGTTATTTTTTAGGTAAAAAATCACGTAAGCAAGATCGCAAATTATTAATCTGCTTGCACTACTTTCAAACTATTCCTCCAGTAGTTTGATATTGATTCACGCTAGAATTGAAATCCCATATGTGGGAAACATTACTAAATGCTTTACTAAAACAAATATATACTCTTAAACTTCGTTCATCCATACATTTTCATTTGCATAATTCTTGATTATACATTATTGTTTTTATTGTAACACAGTTAACTCGGATAAGGGTATTCCATATGATTCAATCAGAAAGCCTCTTTAACTAGATGATGACTTTCTCGAAAAGAGACCTAAAAAAAAAAGATATTTTAATGTTACAATTAGTGTTTATATGTAAATAAGTTCTCACATATTTATTAAATAACACTTTATAGATTATATGAGAGATATAATCTGTGCTACAATTCTTTCATGAAATAAGATCATGATTTAATATATAAAAAACATCGTATTTAAAAAAGTTTCAAACAGTTTGAAAGTTAATTAGTTTTGAGAAGGATATACAATCAATTTAACTTGTATGCCAAAATCACATAAAAATCATATTAAAATTTTGAATAAAAATTCTTGAGTAATAATTTTTTTATTGTAAATTTGTGTAATTATCACTTTTTTTCTTGAATTTCTTGAATTTCTTAAAGCACCAAGATTTAAACATTGCTAGTACTAGCGTTACATATTATACATGCAAAGAAGACATTGATCAGATTTTGTATATCATATAGCTTTGAAAAAAAGTGAATATAATGAAAGTGGAGTAGTACCTACAGAACCAGCGAATTAAACGAATTAAACTGATGAATTAAGAGATTTAGATTCGAATTTCAATAACAGTTGAACCGATCAAGTTCTGAGTAAGCTCAATCGAGTTTGGATTTGAATTACATAATAATAAGTATTTTTATTTCTCTACCCTACAAGCAGAAATATTGCAACAATGCAAAGTACGAATTTGAGAAATTTACATTTAGAAACGTCGTCGTTGTCATCATCGCTTGTACTGTTTGGTTTTTCATTGTTATATTACTTGATGTCTTATGCATTTCCGATAAATCGCACTTATTAATAATGCGTGCTAGAGATACATAGCTTAGAATGTGTACATATGTGTATATGTACGTGTGCGCGTGTGTATACAGGGTGTCTGAAACATTTTGGATAAGTCGAAGTGTGCAGGTAGAACAGGTAAAATCAAGTAGAAAGGTCCTTTACCACTTTGTTGTTTTCGCAATAATTAACGAGAAATTAATTTAATAAGATAGGCGATCCGCGCGAGTAAAAGCGCGCGACGAGAAGAGACCTCCCCATTGCAAGATGATAGAAGCCGGTTGGCGAAGCGATGGGAGGCGCGATCTACAAAGGACGAACGCGGATTTTCGCGTCAAAACCTATCCAGATAAAGATCAGCGTTCGCTGCAGCGATTGTCCTTTGTAGATCGCTTCGCCGTATGACTGATTTGTCATATGACGCTCGTTACTGCCTCTCGAAATCAGTTGTTACTCGTTGCTAAGGAGTAAGCCATTTTTCTTTTACATCGACACCCATCTTTCATTTGACATCTCTATAGAGTCCCGCCTACCAGTTTCCCGTGCACTCATTGGCTCATACGTTATAATTAATTACGAAATAAATATTGCAAAAATTACAAAATAATACGTGACATTCCTTCTATTTTGACCTATTCTATCTTCACTCTTCGGCTTTTCCAAAATGTTTCGGACACCCTGTATATTGGTCACATCGCTCGCGTAGGCATCCACGATGTTACGGATCAAAAATCGAGAGTGAGAAGAGAAAAAAATAGTGGATCCTTAAAATTATCTGTCGCGAAAAAAGTTGGGCGCCAGACACGTGCAAAATCCATATTATTTCGCGGAATGCAAAAAATATCACATCAAAATGCACCAAATGACCCAATAATCACCTCTTACGTGAGGGACCGGCTAATTCGCCTAACGAAACGAGCAGAACGATGCCAAGTACAAAATTACGGCGAGACGGTAGATCAATATATCAAGACAAAATTATATAAAGTGATCGACAATTTATTCGTCGGAAAATCGAAACAAAGGAAAAGAAAATAACGCGGTTAGAGAATGACAACCCAATAAACACATGATAATATATTAAACGTTTATTAAATGTAAAGTTAGTATAAAAGTGGTATAAGTACGAGGGTAGTCCCAGAAGTACCCGACCTGACGTATAAATGGCGGTTGTTGTTTGAAAAAAATCACTATGGCCGAAAGCATCAACCTTATAAAGCTTAAGTTTCAAGTTTCAACACGCTACGTTGTTTAGTATTAGTTTGGCAGCCATCAATAGTGAACGCTCTCAGTACATTTGTAAACATGGAGAAAATTGGTCATCGTTATGTGATACAATATTTTCATTTGAAAGGTCTCAGTCCAACCAATATCAAAACTGAGCTAGATTCTACTCTGGGGGAGTCTGCTCCGTCGTTTACAACAATAAAATATTGGGTGACAGAGTTTAAAAGAGGCCGTAAGAGCTGCCAAGACGAACATCGCAGTGGTCGAACAAATGAGGTGACCACGCCAGAAATGGTGACGAAAATCCACAAAATGGTATTGGATGACCGTCGACTGAAAGTACGCGAGTTAGCTGACATGGTAGGCATATCAAAAAGTGCTGTACATCGCATATTGACTGAAAATTTGGACATGAAAAAGCTGTGCGCACGATGGGTGCCGCGTTTGCTCACAATTGAACAAAAACAGCGTCGTGAGGATGTTTCAATCGAGTGTTTGGCGATGTTTCGCAGTAATAAGGCAGAGTTTTTGCGTCGATTCATAACCATGGATAAAACATGGGTTCATCATTTTACACCTGAGACGAAAGAACAGTCCAAACAATGGACTGAAAGGGGAGAATCGGCTCCGAAAAAGGCGAAGACAACTCCATCGGCTGGCAAGGTTATGGCGTCAGTTTTTTGGGATGTGCGTGGGATAATTTTCATTGATTATCTTCAAAAAGGAAAAACAATCAACGGCGAGTATTATGCGAACTTATTGCAGCGTTTGAGTGATGAAATCAAGAAAAAACGTCCGCATTTGTCGAAAAAGAAAGTGTTGTTTCATCATGACAATGCACCGGCTCACAGGTCCGTTATTGCGATGGCCAAAATCAATGAATTAAAGTTCGAATTGCTTTCTCACGTACCCTATTCACCAGATTTAGCCCCCTCAGATTATTATCTATTTCCAAACTTGAAAAAATGGCTTGATGGTAAAAGATTTGCTAACAATGAAGAGGTGGAGTCTGCGGTTGATGGCTATTTTGAGGAACTCGATGGTTCTCACTATAAACATGGTATCGAAGCTATTGAACATCGGTGGGAAAAGTGTATCGAGCTAAAAGGGGACTATGTTGAGAAATAAAAATATATTTTTTCAAAATTTTTGTGTTTTCTTTGTTAGGCCGGATACTTCTGGGACTACCCTCGTATATCAGATAAACGTTTTAATTTTTATGGTTTTTATACAATTGTATATATACGTTAATAATATTCGTTTTAATTATGTTTGTATAATACAAAACGGATTTTATGCGTTGAAAAACAGTATACGAATATACGAAAAGAAAGGTTTAATTTCCAGAATGTAAACTCTAATAACAAGGATGATGTATATACATTACACACTGACGACAGTGATAGTTCTACTACCAAAAATAATGAAAATTATAATAATAATGATCTTATAACATATTCATTTGTAATAAATTCAGTCAATTTTATGAATAACTTACGTAGCACTCGATAATAATTTAATACTTACAGTATTAAATATGATTTTGAAATTAATTAATCTAGTCTATCCATTTTTACCGCGTACTGCCAGAAATCTATTGCATACTCCTAAGAAATTGGAAACCATTTCTTTTGATAATAGCGAGATGCATTATTATGGCATCCAAAAATGTTTGATTCGTAAATTACAGAATGGCGGATTGAGATGGTTTCCGTATTAAGGAAGACAGGTTAGTAACTAGATTAGAAGTAAGAGTAAAGAGACATAACTAGATAGAGAAAAAAGTTGGTCACGAAAAATGTTCCACGAAGGAGGAGGTTTGCCGAATGGAATAACTTGCAACATTTCGTCGCCATCTTAAATCTGTTCTTTTTTAGCTGTACCATGAGGAACATGAACTGAACTGACTGCACTAAGAGCAAGAGCAAGCAAAGAGCTTACTTTGTGCTTGTGACTAGAAATATTCGTATGCAACGTGATATGCAAATAATTTTAATTAAACATTTTATATAAGGTATATATTTCAAGATTATAAATTTTAAAGTAAATGTAGTTTAACATTTAACATTTTATTTATAATTGTATGTTTTGCAGAAAATTAGAATTTGTTGTAGTATTAACTTTTAATTTTTATAACCTAAAATTGTTGCATGTTAAATCAATTAATATTTCGCTATAAGCAATATCTTTTAATCTATCTATTTATTTATCTATCTATTAATAAGTCAGCATAGATATATTTTCTAAGTATGTCCAAATATTAATATAAATAATTTTTAGCAATATATTAATATTTTCATTTTTTTATTTATAAGATAATTTAACTGCATTTTATTTTTAAATATTTTTAATTTTTATTATAGATATAATAAATTCTGAAGTAATGGCCTGTTGTGTCAAAGGTTGCAATTCAAGGGGAGATAAAAAAGGATCAGAAAAAAGAAGTTTGTTCACACCTCGTACTGTAAGTATTTATGTTGGTTTTATTTTCAGAAATCATTATTGTATTTATGTTAAGGAATAATATTTTTGTTCAAGTTTTTTCCAAAGTTATCACGAGTATATATTGTACAAGTATATACTTTATTTAATTTTAAAAATAAAAACACAAAGGAAGCTCTTTTATAACCCTGAGCTGGAATAAGATCGCTCAATAAACTTATTTTATTCTTGTACAAACGTTTCGGCGCAACAATTTAGGCCATCTTCAGTGTAATCTTAGTTAATAATTACCTACAATAACAACGTAGGTAATTATTCCAGCTCAGGGTCTTAAAGAGCTTCCTTTGTGTTTTTATTTTTATTAATTGTTTAAAGAATAACCCACAATATTTCTTATTAAGAATTATTTAATTTTTTTATAGAATGATATGTTTATTTCTTGGTCCAATATTATGTGTAATAAAGATATAAAAATAAAGAAAACTAGCAGAATTTGTGAACTGCATTTTAAGCCTGAAGATATTATTAAAGAAGATGCATTTTTACAAGAAGATGGATCAGTTATTTATGTGCAAAGAAAAAATCCAAAATTAAAAGAAGAAGCTATTCCTACAATTTTTCCAATAAAAAAAAGTATATCATATTATCAACAGATAGAACATAAAAGTGACGATGATGTTATGTCTTCTGACGAGTTTTCAGTTGAATATGAAACTTTGGAAACAATTTCAACAGAAAAATCAATTCCATCTACATCATGTGTGATAAATAAAGTATTGCAAACCAATAAACCTTTGCAAGAAGATGTATCTTTTATGTCAAGAAAAGAAACAACTGAATTTTCTATTGAAGATATCAATATTGCTAAAAATATTAAAGTCCCAACAGTTTATTGGTTTACAAATATTAACAATAGCTGTATGATGTGGACATGCTGGACAAGAGATTTGCATAATATTTTAAGACGTGTTATTATTAAAGCAAATATGAAAGTTCAAGTAAATATAATTCAATAAAACAATATTATTTAATATATATGTACATTTATACCAATAATTTATTAAAATGTTGATATATAAATAGGTATTTATTGGAGATAAAGAAATTTCTTTTGATACAAAAATAATTCATAACATACAAGAAATTGAACAAATTTTAAAGAAATTAGAAAATTTTTTTCCTTGCCAAAAAGTTAATAATGAAAACAGGTTTGTGCATCAAATTATATTTTTATGTTTTACATAAATAATACTAAAGTAATAACAAAAATATTATTTTAGTTTTTTATATTAATAAAAATATTTACTTTTATTTTTTAGAAAGTTTTTATTTAATAAAATTGTGTATTATAATATAGCTTATATTATATGTAATATAAGCTGTATTATAATATACTGTGCACTATACAAATAAAAATAAAATGTATAAATAAAAAACACACTTTAAATAAAATGCACTAACCAATTTTACAGGGTTACAAATTGTCATGGTTTTGTAATTAAAGAGAAATATAGAGGAGAGAACATGAGATGTTTGGCTTGTAAGAAAAATTGGAAAATATTATTAAGAAAAGCGCATAATTTAACACCAATGCAAAAATTAAGAAATAAAAGCAAAAAATTACAAGTGTCAAATTTAAATCACAAACGTCGAGAAAAGAGGCTTCGAAACAAAGTATATTAAATATTTATATATTTTTTTATAACATACAAATTACATTTTTCATTGGAATTTATTTTTTAACTTAACATATTTGTATATAGATTATAAAATTATATAACAAAATAAAATATTTGAAACATAAGTGCACTCAATGTAATGAAAAAATAATCGAAGAAACTATTTCCAAATTACCACAAAATCAACAATTGGCAGTACAAGCTTGTTTTGCAGCAGCAAAGTTAAAAGATAACAGAGGCATGAGATATTCGAATGAATGGGTATATGAATGCATTTTACTTCGGATTAAAAGTGCAAAAACCTACAATCATTTAAGATCTCATAATATTCTAACATTACCTTCAAATGAAACACTAAATCGTTATATTAAAATTGTCAAAGGTTGTTATGGTTTTCAATCGAGCACATTTGAAATATTGAAAAAGAAAACGGCAAACATGAAACCTAATAATGTGCGAGGTATACATACAATATTTGATTTACAAAAATCAATTTTATTAACATGCAATGCAATTTTTACGTAATACAAACAAAACATAAATCGTATATCGATAGATATTATATATTTTAATAGCCAAAAGATTTTTTTAGGTGTTTTGTTGTTGGATGAAATGAAATTATCAAAAACTTTATATTTTAATAGAACGAATCTAAAAGTTGAAGGCTTTGTTAATTTAGATAAATATACTCCAGAAGAACAAAAGAAAAAAAGGGGGACCATGCATTGGTTCTTATGTTTCAGCCTTTTAAAGGAACATGGGTTCAATCTTTAGCTTGCTTCTTAAGTGTTGGCAGCGCAAGTGCATCAATTTTGCATAAAATTATTATGGAGTGTATTATTTTAACAGAACAATGTGGACTAAAAGTAGACGCTGTAGTGTCAGATGGAGCATCATGGAATCGATCTATGTGGAATATATTTGGAGTAAAAGAAGAATGTGTTAGTATACAGCATATTGTAGATGTAGAAAGACGCTTGTGGTTTATTTCTGATTTTCCACATTTAATAAAATGTCTTCGAAATTATTTTTCTCAGTTTGATCGATATGCAGGAATTTGGGTGAGTTTAAAAATTTGCATCATAAGAAACAAAAATCTAAGTACACATAATTTCTTTCAAATAATTATTTAATTTAATAATTAAAAAATATGATAAACAATTATAATCAAACACTGAATAATTATAAATTATAATATATTTTTTATAATTTTATATTGTTCATATTTCTTTATATTAACATAGAAGCATACTATACATTTAATATGCAGTTGACATTAAACAATTTCATATAGTTATTCTCCGTTACGTACAGACTCCAGATGGTATAATTTCTTTAAAACATTGGTATGCGATACTTGCCATTGAAAATCCTCATGGTTTTAATTTAAAATCTAGTTATCATTTGGATGAAAACCATATTAAACCTAAGTATTACCAGAAAATGAATGTAGCAATGGCATTTCGAGTATGTAGATAAAGCTACACCGATCCGACAGTTTATTAAGCGTTAAATACTAAATCTGCTTCTTTGATTGATTTAAATCATTTAGGATAAAATCTACACCAATCAAAGCAGATTTAATATTTTGTACGCATACTAAACAATCGGTGTAAACTAAGTCATTATTATAGTCATATATGTTATATATATGAATACAATGAAATTAAATGTTTTATGCAATTTTCAGTTTTTTAATGTGGCACCTACCATGCAAATATTGAAAGAAGCAAATATTCATCATGATTTGAATGATGCTGACGGCTCAATTAAATTTTGCAAAAGAGTGAATGCATTAATCACTGCTATGAATAGTCGTACTCCAAAGAACTCATTGCGACCGGATAACAAAATTTACAAGGTAATCATATATAACATAGCAAGTGATTTTATAATATAGTAATTAACATTTAGCGTTGAATTATATACAATTTTAATCAACTTTTAATTTTATTAACTACGATTATAATGATTATCCATACATATGTACTTTACAGAATATCGAAGATTTTTAAAATTTTTTAATTCAATGGGAAAAAGAAGCTAAAAAAATGCATTATAGTTTTATAACTGATCAAACTTGTTATGGTTTAAAAATTTCTTTGAAAGCTACTCTTGAGATTTGTTCTTTTTTGATTAATAAATGCAAATTTCAATATTTAATGACATCTAGATTAAATCAAGATAATTTAGAGGTATATTTCGTTTTTAAAATATAAATAAAAAATATTTGTAATGCATAACTTTTTTAAAATATTAATAAAATATGTAATGTATATATAATTTATAATTATTTTTGTAGAGATTTTTTGGGATGATGCGAAATTGTGGTTCCAATGATCATCCTGACTCTCAATTATTTATACAAATATACAGGTTGATATCAACGTATTCTCTTGTAAAACCCCCTAAAGGTTTGTAACGATGCCCCTAAAAGACATCGTACTGTCGGTCCGTACACCCGACCAGACGGCAGAAAGGGGCGCGGTGCGCCCCACATTATTTTTAAAGCTTCATTACAAATGACGCTCGAGGCCAACGGCCTCGCGTCAGAACCGAACGGCGTCGGAAAAAGCCGAGCGACGAGCGAGCCGAAAACGCCGAAACCGATTTCCCCGCTCCGAAAACTCGGCACGTACCGACCGTTGGCGGGGATAACTCCCACCCCGAGTAATTAGCATTCTCGGGGTATAAAAAGCCGCTCACAATTAACGAGATACCGATTCCGGAGCTAACAAGCAGACGCACTAAGCCGAAGCGAGCTAGCCACCCGAACCGTCTCCTAGAGCAGCAAAGCCAGGAAGTTGAGCGTTCTCCGCTTCCACCGAGAGTTCTCGGTCGCTGCCTCCTAGCACACCAGCTGTACCGAACCGAACGCGTGGGGTGGAGCGTACTCCGTCTCCGCCGAGAATTCTCGGCCGTCACCTCTGTACAGAATCCCGTCCGAGCTTACACAGGACAGGGGGTAGAGCGTACTCTGTCTCCGCCGAGGCCTCTCGGCTCCTGGACTAGCACATACCACCCGTGCCTCTCCCGCAAAGGCCTCGACCAGAGCGTAGTGGAGTGTTCTCCGTTACCGCCGAGCGTTCTCGGCCCGAGTGCCTCCTCCCGTCACGATCCGCGAAATCTGTATCTCCGCGCCGCGACATACGGATACCGGTACCGAGCCGCGAACCCGCCATTAATACGGCGATCAAATACCGAAACGCGCGGGCCTTTAAACTCGACGGCCATCAATACGCGTCACCGCGTCACACCGAGCCACGCGCTTCCCGCGTGATCGCGCCGCTATCACCGATTCACCGCGCTACCGCACGCGCCGCGCGATACCGACACTACCGTACGGTCCACACGCTGTGGACACACCGCACGGTCACCGCCGACCGTTATACCCCGCGTTTTCTTCTTACTCATTGTATTATATTTCTCATCAAGCGTCACTGTAAATAACATCATCTTCCGCGTGTTGTATTTTAATCTAATTTAGCGAATAAAGCATTATTCTATCCAAATTCTCACGCGTCCACGTTCTTTCGACCGACCCATCGAACCCCGAATCCGGCAAGCTGTCACGAGCGTTCGAAACGGGAACTGTTTTATAGGTTGTAACGTATCTACTGGAGAATTAATGAACATTCTTCTCAATATTAAAAATATAGAAGATACAAAAGAAAGAGAAGAACAATGGATAAGTCAGATAGATACTGTTGCGCCCGCGCCCGATTATCCGGTACGCAATGAAGATGCGTACCGGAGGATGTTTCCTGTTCCCTGGCGACGCCTGTTTACGCGTTGCCAGGCGCGTTGTCATGTCGTTGTTGTTGTTGACGGCCTGTCAAACTAAAAAGACGTTTTGTATCTTTACTCTTAAATAAATCGTTCGCTTTCTTTATATAACCGAGTCGTTTCTTTCCGCGAGAGTGCCGCGGAGTGAGTGCGCGAGTGTGCGAGAAGCGTGCGCGAGCGCAACATTTTGGGGGCTCGTCCGGGATACGGACGGACAACGAACTTCTGCGAGATTGCGAGGGAGATGGCGACAACGCGCTCTCCGATGAAGACTCGCTCCCGAGCTGCGGAGGCGGATGCGACGGAGTCGAGCGCTCTCGAGGCCGTCCTCCAAGAGCTGCATCGGCTACGTGAGGAGCAGGCGCGCAGGGAAGAGGAACTCGCGGAGCAGCTGCGACAGCACGGCGAGGAACTGCGGATCCTCCGCACGAATCAGCTAAGTCTTTCCTTTAACAGAGATGCGAACTTGCGCGAGAGCGGAGACGCGGGGCGAACGGATTCGGGGCGCGTTTCGGTCGGCGAAGGCGGTGTCGTGGGGCGCGTTCCGGTCTGCGGGAGCGTTGACGCGGGGCGCGCGGATTTGAGGCACGTTCCGGCGTGTGCGGACGGCGAGAGTTCCGAGTTCGCGACGAAACTCAGGCCCGATACCTATGATGGCTCGGTTCCGCTGAGGGAGTTCCTTCTTCAGTTTGATTTAGTTGCGCGAGCGAATCGTTGGGGCGATTCCTTTAAGGCAGTCGCTCTCGCTTCGTGCTTGCGGGGGAAGGCGCGCTCCGTCCTGGAGACCGTCCAGGATCTAGACGGTTTAAAATTTGAGGAGCTTAAATCGAAGCTGGAGTTGCGTTTCGGGGAAACGCACTCGGCTCAAAGCAGCTACACCCAGTTTGCGAACCGGAGGCAGAGATTCGGGGAGGATTTCGCCGCGCTCGGGGCAGAGCTCGAGAAGCTTGCCCGCTACGCCTATCCCGAGTGCCCCTACGATGTTCGCGAGAAAATTGCCTGCGCGCAGTTCATCTCCGCGCTCTCCAACGATTTCATAAGGAGAACGCTCCAGCTGGAGGGGGTCTCCTCCCTAAAGGCGGCTATCGAGAGGGCGAAGGCCGTGAGGGAAATTTTGGGAGAAGGCCGCGAGGGGGGAAATCTTTACTCTCGCAAGCCGAATACGGGCACGGGGGAGAAAAGCTCGTCGGAGGCGGGAGCCGGCAAGACCCCTTCAGACGGAGGGGACAGGGATGCGAAAGGGAGGAAAGGGGACAGACGCTTCGGGAAGGGGGACGGGCCCAAGGAGTGTTGGACCTGTGGCAAGAGCGGCCACTTCCGCGCGGAGTGCCCGACGAAGGAGGGAAACCGCGACTAGTTAGAGTTTAGGAGGGGGAGTCGGAACCCGTAGGGAATGTACCGTTTGCTTTTTTTAGAGTTAAGTTTTTGTTACGAGTTACTGTGTTTTTCGTTCTTCTTAGGAAAAAGAAGGCGCGTGGCACGGGGCTGGAGGATGTCCGGCAGAGCCGTGCGAACGTCTCCGGAGCCTGGAGCTTTCTTTTCCTGGGATGAGTTCTCTTTCCGGAAAAGAAGACTGCCTCGCCCACGGTTTTTCGCCTGAGGTTTTTCCGTGGGCCTTGGGGCGAATGCCGAGGCAGGGACTAGGGGAGTCCTGCGGGACGTTGGTACCTCAGGAAGTTTATTACCCCCCTTGTCCGAAGAACGAAGACTCAAGAGTCAAGACGCAAGAGTCAAGACTCAAGAGTCAAGACGCAAGAGACAGGACTCAGGCATCGAGAGGGATATGGGCGGCGGTGAGGAAGATTCCGCGGCTTCCCCCTGGGAGCCGGTTGGGGGCCAACACGATACCCATGAGGAGGGTTGAGCCACCCTGGAGCCGGTTGGGGGAAGGTCGTGAGACGGCTGCGTCTCCCTGGAGCCGGTTGGGGGCCAACTCGATACCCGTGAGGAGGGTTGAGCCACCCTGGAGCCGGTTGGGAGAAGGTCGCGAGGCTGCGTCTCCCTGGAGCCGGTTGGGGGTCTACTTGGAGTAGAACCGCCCTGGAGCCGGTTGGGAGAAGAGGATCTTCTTCTGCCCCTCTTGGATTGTCGGGGCGACAATCTGGAAGAAGGGGGGCAGTGTTGCGCCCGCGCCCGATTATCCGGTACGCAATGAAGATGCGTACCGGAGGATGTTTCCTGTTCCCTGGCGACGCCTGTTTACGCGTTGCCAGGCGCGTTGTCATGTCGTTGTTGTTGTTGACGGCCTGTCAAACTAAAAAGACGTTTTGTATCTTTACTCTTAAATAAATCGTTCGCTTTCTTTATATAACCGAGTCGTTTCTTTCCGCGAGAGTGCCGCGGAGTGAGTGCGCGAGTGTGCGAGAAGCGTGCGCGAGCGCAACAATACTATTTTGGATAGAGGAAGAAATACTGAAATTTTAGCATATGCCCCATCAATTCTTAATGATTTGCACATATGTACTACTTCAGATTATATTCTGATTACATTGCTGGATATGTGGCAAGAAAAGGAAATAGGTTTTCTAAAAATATTATTAATAATAAAAATGTTATTTGCGAAGAATGTTTGAAGACGTTGGTTTTACAACCAAATGATGTAATACCAGAAAGACATAAATTAATTCAAATAAAAACAAAGGGATATTTAAAAAATCCTTCAATAGCTTTATTTAATTTGCTTTCAATTTTGGAAAAAGGAATAATAGAGGCAACAAAATGTGGAGAAATTAATGTTAATACATTATTTGAAATAATGGAATTAATTGACGAAGAAAAAAATTCTCTCACTCTCATCGGTTGTGAAAAACATAAATATGAATTTACTAAAAATATTATTCGCTTTTATTTAATAACACGGATGTTTTTTTTGGTCAAGCAAGCGAACAAAAATGATAATGCTGAAAGAGAAAAAACAAAGGAAAAAAGGAAATCTTCCAAATTAGTTCAATTAAATATTCCAAATGCTACAAATATGCATTCTCAAATAATTAATGAAACAAATACGGTTGAAACTGTAATACAAATGAAAACAAATGCAAAAAGGCGTAAAATTGAAATAACTTCTTGTAAAAAACAATAGCGTAAAAAGTAAGCGTTAAACTTTATATATATTTTATATACTTACTTTTATATTTTATAAAAATGTTTATTTTATAAAATAAAAAATAATTTACTTTTTAATACAATTTATTGTCATATTTACAATTCCAATCCCTATTTTTATAAAATTAAAATTCATATATATATACATAATTTGTAATAGATAGAAAGCTAATATGCTTTCACGATAATAATTTCAAGATATAATAATCTTCTAATATCTAATTTAAATTAAAATTATCAAAATATCTATTATATGCAATCGAATGTTTAAACTATTGTTTGATTTTATAAATATTGTATTATTTTTACAATTTATCAACAATTTTTAAAAATTCATTTAATTCCTCAATATTTTCAATTACAATAAATTTTGAAAGAGAATGAATTTCATTATTTATATAAATATTAATCTGTCCATTTTGCAAAAAAGCAATTCTTTTTCTTACACTATAATCACTCCCTATTTTTTGAAAACCAAAAAACATTTCATTCCCTCTTGAACAACTCCATTCAGTAGAAGGAAATGTAATAAACTCCAAGTTGTCTTGCAAATATTTAAAATTATTGCGTCCATCATTTTTAGATTTCATCTTGTTTCTTTGTCTGAAATGCTAAAAAATAATAAAGTAATATAAATATTATTTTTCTACAACATTAATATTTTTACTTTAAAACTGACTTTTGTTTTTCTTTTTTAATACTACTTTTATACTACAGGGTGAGCCATTTTAATCTATGGACCCCAATTCCTCCGAATGTATGCATGGTACGAGAAAATGGTTCAGATAAAAGTTTTGTGACTTCGAGGGGGACATAAGATGGTGTCATTGGTTTGACCTTGAAGAATTATTTGAAAGTCACATGAAAGTCACCTCAATTTTTTTAAATGGCATCCCCTATTTTTTATTGCATATTCTTGTAGCTGACCTCGAGAGCTTTCCAAAACACTATAATAAAGTATTTTTTCATGAAGTATTTTCCGAGTTATAAGGCTTGAAATAATTTCTTAATTTTACATAAACTATAAAATATCTCGTAAAATATTCACTTTTCGATGATCTTACCTCAATACTTTTATGCACAGAATAATGAGAGGAATCAATTGGTGTAAAGAAAACACATAGTTGTTTTTAAAAAAATATATGTAATTGTTAATTACAAATTGCACATTTTTTCTTAAAAACAACTATGTGTTTTCTTTACACCAATTGATTCCTCTCATTATTCTGTGCATAAAAGTATTGAGGTAAGATCATCGAAAAGTGAATATTTTACGAGATATTTTATAGTTTATGTAAAATTAAGAAATTATTTCAAGCCTTATAACTCGGAAAATATTTAACGAAAAAACATTTATTTATAGTGTTTTGGAAAGGTCTTGAGATAAGCTACAAGAATATGCAATAAAAAATAGGGGATGCTATTTAAAAAAATTGAGGTGACTTTCATGTGACTTTCAAATAATTCTTCAAGGTCAAACCAATGACACCATCTTATGTCCCCCTCGAAGTCACAAAACTTTTATCTGAACCATTTTCTCGTACCATGCATACATTCGGAGGAATTGGGGTCCATAGATTAAAATGGCTCACCCTGTATATATATTATAAATAAATACAAAATTAAATATTGTTTTGTACAAATTGCATATTTTTTCTTAAAAACAAATGTGTTTTCTTGACATATTTTTATATTCATTATATTGTTAAATGGATTCACGTAAAATGTATTAATATATGTATATATATATATATATATATATATATACATATATTTTATTTTCAATCTTTATTTCCTTGAATACTGATACTGATAAGTATATTCTAAATTATATATATTATCATCTACGGCGTTTTCTTCTCTAAAATATATTTATAATTATATTAACCTTATTTAAGATAAACATAGTTTGTATTATATAAGATTTATATTCTTTATATTCTTTATGTTCTTTAAAAATTTGTAACATTTTTAAAATTTTTTTTAAATTTATTTGTTTATTTCAATTTCATACTTACGTTCCATGCTTTTCTAATCCTTATAACCTTTTCTCTCACTGTGATCTCATCTGTCATTGACAATTTAAAGATGGCGACGAAATGTTGCAAGTTATTCCACTCGGCAAACCTCCTCCTTCACGGAACATTTTTCGTGACCACTTTCAATCTATGTAATTAGGTCTCCTTACTCTTACTTCGTGGTAGATTCACATCCATTCATGATTGGATGTTCTGTGGCGAAGGAAAGCCAATAAATCTTGAGAAATATTTAAAGCTTTTTATTGAAGAAACAATTTTCTTGTGAAAAAGCGAATTTCAATACAATGGAAAAACATGCTATGTTGAAATTGAATGTTTTGCGGCTGATGTACCTGCACGAGCCATGTTAAAGATGATCAAAGGACATACAAGTAGGTATGGCTGCGAAAGATCTATTAAAAAAGTAAAGAATCAAATTTTTTTTCCAACTAAAATAAATAATTCGGTAGTTTTGAGAACAAAATACGATTACCTAAGTGAGAAGACGAATAATGACCATATAAAAGAAAAATCACCATTACTTACTTTAAATATATATCTCGTGAAGCAATTTGTATTGGATCCTATGCATATAATATTGTATATCTAGGTATTACGGAACGTTTGCTTATAAAGTATTGGATAGAAGGAGGGCGTCATTGTAAACTATCTCGACAAAATTTTGCAACAATTGATTATAATATACAGATAATACGTCCATTTGTAACGTCTGATTTTTGTAGAAAACCTTGAGCTTTAATAAACTTGAAAAATTAAAGCAAATCAGAAAATTTAAAGCAATCGAGTTTCGAGTCATTGTTTTATACAGCAGTGTAATTATTTTCTAAAATATTTTTCACAACGTAAAATATCGGCACTTTTTGCTATTTTATGCAGCAATTACTATTTTATCTAGCACACCTTTAATCAAAGCTTACATGTAGCTGAAGAGGCTGTTAGAAAGTTTGTTCTCAAAGCTGTTGAAATATATAGTAAAGATTTCGTTGTGTATAATGTGCATTCATTATTGCATCTTTGTGCAGATGTACAAACATATGGCCCAATAAAAAGATATAGTTTTTCCCTCTCGAAAAATATCTTCAATTTCTAAAAAGACGAATTCGCTCTAAAAATTACCTTTGCATCAAGTATTCAACCAAATTGCAGAAGAAGAGAATGTTGTCAATGTTGAAATTAAACCTTCTGTAATTCCAACTTATCTTTCTAAGCAACTTTTTTCCCCAATTCAAATATCACTGATCACTTTACATGTAGAAAACTGGTTTATAAAATCATGAAAATATCAGTTAAACTTCCCGATAATACTGTAGCAGTAGGCAATCAAATATATGTTATCAAAGAAATTATTTTCAACGATGGTAAATATATAGGGTAAATATATAGGATGGTAAATATATAAATGTATAGGGACTACATTTAAATACATCGAAAATCTATATCGATATCCGGTACATTCATTTAAATTAAGAATTTATTATGTAAAAAGTATTAACATTAATTCTTTTACTACGTTTTTTGTTGACGACATATCCTAAATGCCTCCGACTACCTTTTAAAGAAGGTTTTGGAGTTTTTCCCATCATTCATCAAGTAGTGTATTTGTTGAAACTTTTATATTAGTAATAAATTGATGTAAATACTATTTAGTATTGTTAATAAATACTATTTAATATTGTTAATAAAAGTTCACGAAAGAATCAAACGAAACAGAAGTGAACAATTTTGAATTATGAGTTAAGTACAGCTTTATATTACAGTCTTTGTATGTATGAAAAGCAGAAAATATTCTGAAAAATTCTATTAAGTTTAAATAATTGTGCAGAATCCACAATAAGGAATTATTTTAATACTGAAATCACAATTAATTAAAATATAATTAAAGAAAAAAAATATTTTTTTGTATTATAATTTTGTAGTATTATAATAGTTTTTATAAGCATTCATTGTATTTGATATATATACTATATATGCAAATTTAATATTGTGCTTTCTTGTAAGCAACAATAAAATGCATAAAGTTGTCGAAAATAGTAATAAAATATAATTATGTAAAATGTAAAAATCCAAGACAACATTGAATTATGTCTCGAAACGTGAACAATAAAAGAACATATACCTTTGTGGAATTTCCGAATGGCAAAAAGAAAGAATGTGCTATCATCCCATTGATTTGGCTGATAGATAACCGAAAGAGATATTATTGGCCAAAAATTAAATTTCAGGAAGTTTTTGACAAACTGGTATTGAAGAACGAACCATATGACGCTATATGGATGAAATATAAAGTTCACCGTGTATTAAAAATTTCAGGTGAGAATTAGTGTAAAGAAAAATATAGACTAATAGATTTTTATTTTAATTTATATATTGGTATTTTTCATGTTCATTTTTATTTCATTTTTTATCTTTTTATTTCTATCATATATAATAAATAATAATTTAAGATTAATATTTTTAAAAACTTTGTTTTATAAAAGAAGATGCGTTAATAAAGCAATTAAGATTATATTGGATGTACATTCTCAATGGATATTCATTAATCAAAAGTGATATAAAAATGAAAATAATGGATTTCTAGATATCTTTAAAATTATTATAATTTGCAAGATTAAAAAGATATAATATTATTGGAAATTTTTAATAAATCTTTTCTCACAATTTGTGCTTATCTTTAATCACTGATTTAAAAAATTATTTTATCTCATTCTAAATATACTGAATTTTTTTTTTTAATTTCTTCGGAAATTTCCACGTAATTATATAATTATCTGAATATTAATATTATAATATTGAATCTTAAATAAATATTAAAATAAGAAAGAATGTCCACAAACCTTCAATATATGGCATAATTGTTATTAATAAGTAATACTAAATAAATAAATAGTAAAATAAATAGTAAAATAAATCAAGAGACACGGTAGTGTCTTGTGCTAAGTCCGCGCAAGCACAAGACAGACACTACCGTGTCTTATTACGCGAGTCGGTCAGTTGAGAGCACTCAATATTTCTGGTTTTCATATATCCGCTCAATGGATCGACTTCTAAGTAGTCTCAATCGATAGAGCGGGGTCGAATTATATAATAAAAGTGTTTTTATTTTTGGGCTACATGCTCTATAAATCGAGTTATTACGATGCAAAGTTAAAATGTGAAAAATATCATGTAAGAAACGTCGTCGTCGACCGCTCAGATTCTCCGTTTGAGGCATTCGACGTAAGATCGCGCTAGCGATGCTCTGGAAGTGTGGTCGATCGTATAGTGTAATCGATAATCGATTGATATAGTAAGTGACGTCGATAAACGAAAGTTAGGTTATTAGCGACAATGAGAGTGAAAAGTAAAGTGAAAAATAGATAGTGAAAAATAGAATAATTTCTATATTATGACAAGGTGCAATAGTGAAAATTAATCTGCATCATGTTCTTTACAAATTATCGGATATGTTAGAGATGAGAAAAAAGTAAGTCTTGAATTTGTGCAAAATTTAGTAAGTGACGGCGATAAACGAAAGTTAAGTTATTAGTCGTGACGATAGTGAAAAATAGCGACTTAAGAAATGAGGTAAGCAAAGAAGTATTCAATTTTATAGTTTATTATTGTATTTTATTATTTTAATATTTTCTTTTATGTACAGGATATAAAAATGGTTTCTTTTATATATAAGAAAATGGTTGCATGGCAAGAAATAATGCAGTAAGTAATGTTGATTGCTTACTGCATACTATCTTGTCTCACAACATTTTCATCCTGTATGTATTACATTTCATTTCGTTTAATATAGTATATTTATATAGTATAATATAGTATAATATAGTATATTTAATAATAGTACTTTATATTATAATTATGTGCACTTTGGTTTGGAATCTGAAGATAATGAAAGAAGATAACACAGATAAGATTCAAGATGGTGTATCATCCTAAAAAACCAAACTTGCATTTGTAATGGGCCATCTTTGAGAAAGATCAGGATAACTTTGAGAAAGCTGCCACCATATATATATATATATTAGAGAATATTGATAACATAAAATATATTATTAAATATTTTAAAATGAAATGTAATGCATACGGGATGAAGATGCTGAGAGACAAGATAGAATGCAGTAAGCAATCAACATTACTTATCGCATTGTTTCTTGCTACGCAACCATTTTCATATCTTATATAGTATTTATAGGATGATACACCATCTCGAATATACATCTCAAATCTTTTCTGTATTATTTCCTTTCAGCAATTACAAACTACAAAAAATAAAAATCATTCTTATCATATAGCACAATTTTAATAATATAAAATACTATTATTAAATATTTTAAAATCAAAATGAAATATAATGCATACAGGGTGAAATGCTGAGAGACAAGATAGAATGCAGGAAACAATCAACATTACTTTCCGCATTATTTCTTGTTATTATGTATATATCATATGTGGTAGTACGTTATCAATATTCTCTAATATATATATAGTGGCAGCTTTCTCAAAGTTATCCTGATCTTTTTCAAAGATGGCCCATTGCAAATACAAGTTTGGTTTTTTAGGATGATACACCATCTCGAATCTTTTCTATGTTATCTTCTTTCAGCGATTCCAAACCAAATAGTGCACATAACTATAACATAAGTACTATTATTAAACGAAATGAAATGTAATACATACAGCATGAAAATGCTGAGAGATAAGATAGGATACAGTAAGCAATCAACATTACTTATTGCATTATTTCTTGCTACGCAACTATTTTCATATCGTGCATATAAAAGAAACCATTTTTATATCTTGTACATAAAAGAAGATATTAAAATAATAAAATAATAAACTATAAAATTGAATACTTCTTTGCTTACCTCATTTCTTAAGTCACTATTTTTCACTATCGTCGCCGCTAATAACTTAACTTGATAAAACGGAAAAGCTCAAGAAGAGTAATGTCATTTACAAAAAAGAGTGATATCTCTAAAAAAATTACCTTTTTAAAAAAAGGTAAAAAAAAGGTGCTAAGTCCGCGTCAAAAGTATCTTTGCAAAATAGTATAGTATTATTAACTCTAAAAAACTATTTAAAAACCTATTTCCAAAAGAGTGTGATTTTAATCTACACACATAAGTTATTTTAATCTAAACAAAATGGTTTATTTTAAACCATAAAAAAACTATAATTTATTTAATTATACATTCTACAAAAATAATGATATCAACAAATTGTGCTAAGTAAAAATAAAAATTTAAAAAAATATTTTAATAAAAAATGATACAAAATAATGTAAAAAATAATTTTAATTTTTTAAATTATATTCTACTAAAATACTGATATCGAGAAATTATGCTATTTAAAAATAAAAATTTAATATTTTAACAAAAGATTATACATAATTGTTTTAAAAAAAATTAATTAAAAAAAAATTATGGTATTGCCCCAACTTAATAAAACTTTTTGAAATAAAATATATAAAAAAAAATATAATATAATATAGTATAGTTTGAAAGTTTAATTTAAAAAAGAAAAACAAATAATGTAAAAATATAAAATTAAAAATTATTTACAAAAAATTAAAAATTAAAAATTAATGGAAAAATATAAAAATGTATATAAAAATTAAAAATTAATATAAAAATAAAAAATTTAATTAAAAGACTTAGCTCTGCTACAAAATATGCTATTTTAAAAATTAGCAGCGCTAAGTCTTTTAATTAAATTTTTTATTTTTATATTAATTTTTAATTTTTATATACATTTTTATATTTTTCCATTAATTTTTAATTTTTAATTTTTTGTAAATAATTTTTAATTTTATATTTTTACATTATTTGTTTTTCTTTTTTAAATTAAACTTTCAAACTATACTATATTATATTATATTTTTTTTTATATATTTTATTTCAAAAAGTTTTATTAAGTTGGGGCAATACCATAATTTTTTTTTAATTAATTTTTTTTAAAACAATTATGTATAATCTTTTGTTAAAATATTAAATTTTTATTTTTAAATAGCATAATTTCTCGATATCAGTATTTTAGTAGAATATAATTTAAAAAATTAAAATTATTTTTTACATTATTTTGTATCATTTTTTATTAAAATATTTTTTTAAATTTTTATTTTTACTTAGCACAATTTGTTGATATCATTATTTTTGTAGAATGTATAATTAAATAAATTATAGTTTTTTTATGGTTTAAAATAAACCATTTTGTTTAGATTAAAATAACTTATGTGTGTAGATTAAAATCACACTCTTTTGGAAATAGGTTTTTAAATAGTTTTTTAGAGTTAATAATACTATACTATTTTGCAAAGATACTTTTGACGCGGACTTAGCACCTTTTTTTTACCTTTTTTTAAAAAGGTAATTTTTTTAGTACATATATTACACAGATTTTTAGAAATAATCATGTTTGTTTTATCACTAGTGTTGAAGATTCTAGCATCTTACTATCTTAGAACGAACATTCGAGAATTCGTTCGCTTTCTCTTCGAGTTGTTATTTCTTGTGAGCAAGTCGTTTCGAAGGTGTTTTTGCTCTCGTGCGTTAGCCCCGCAAGAAACGATAGAAAAAACGCATAGTTTCGCTTCCTAACGAGCATCGCAATTGGTAGCTTGTTGCCAGGCTGGCGATGTCGATCGCTGATAGGTTGATTATTCGGCGGTTAGAGTCGCGGATCCGCGAATTCTATCGGTTTAGCCGGAGTAAGAGAACGGAGCATCGAGAGTGCGGACGTACGCGAGACATCCTCGAAGTTATTTTATCGGCGCTTAACGATCGTGCGAGCGAGACTGTAACTAAAGATTGACGGATTGGACATAAAGCCATTAATTAAGAGCGAGTGTTAATAAGTGCTCTTCACCCACGCGCGGACGAATCGGCGGAAAAAATAAACATCTTCTATCTGTTACGAGAGATCGAAGGCTCTTGTACAACTAGATTAAAAAAAACAATTTTGATTGAAGAGAGGTAATTGTAACTTATCATATTATATCATTATTTATATATTTAATATTTAGTTATATATTTAATAACAATTGATAAGCAATATAAAGGCCAATAAGACAAATCGAGCCAAAACAAAAATGTCTTTTACATGTTCGCAAAATATAATACGAGAAACAAAGAATCAAGAGACACGGTAGTGTCTTGTGCTAAGTCCGCGCAAGCACAAGACACTACCGTGTCTTATTACGCGAGTCGGTCAGTTGAGAGCACTCAATATTTCTGGTTTTCATATATCCGCTCAACGGATCGACTTCTAAATAGTCTCAATCGATAGAGCGGGGTCGAGTTATATAATAAAAGTGTTTTTATTTTTGGGTTACATGCTCTATAAATCGAGCTATTACGACGCAAAGTCCAAATGTGAAAAATATCATTTAAGAAACGTCGTCGTCGACCGCTCAGATTTTACTGTTGTGGCATTCGACATCAGATCGCGCTAGTGACGCTCTGGAAATGTTGGCAAGAGGGGCTGCGGTGAGGGGCGAAGAAATGTGCTAAAGTGTCGGCAAGGGGGGCCGCGGTCAAGGACGAAGAAATGTGCTAAAGTGCTGGCAAGGGGAGCAGCGGTGAGGGGTGAAGAAATGTGTTATACAGGACGTCGTTTTTAGGACACGTTTACTATAACGTAGTATGATCGATAATCGACAGTAAGTGACGTCGATAATCGATCGACAGTAAGTGACGTTGATAAAAGTAAGCTAGGTTATTAGCGGCGACGAGACATTATTATTGTATTTGCACATGCAATAAAACAAATTTTCTTTCGCTCTCGTTATCACGCATTCACTCTCTCTCTTTCACTCATTACTTATTCTCTAATCTTTCATTTATCAGACCGATTAGTTAAAAAATTTCGAGTAAAGTATATATAATATACACATGTATTTTTTCTACTTATACTTTATTCTATTTCTTATACTTATACTTTTTTCTATTTATATACACTATTGTTCGAGACTGAACGGATCAGTGAGGCGAGAGGTGGACGAGCACGCACACACACAGTAAATCACGCAAGTTTTTACACGCAACAAAGTATATTTCCACAGTTAAGAACACAGTCAATAGAATAAAGTATTTACAAGAGATATTTACAGGTTTATTGTGTACCAGGCGTACACGTTTCAGCGCACGGCACTGGGCACTGCACGGACAACGCGAGTCCGATGCAAGACGCGCGCGAAAAGTCCGAACGCGGCGATTGCGTACCGAGCTGACTCTCGTGGAGCAAGCGACTCCAACAAGGCGCGTATTACGCGGCAGAGCAAGCGACTCTGTAATCGCGAACACGAAAGGGATAAGCGTAGTCCTTAAAGCAAGCGAAATGTCCGTATAAATACTCGAAACTGTGATTAAAGCGTGCGGGTCGTACCTCGAAAGAATCTCAGCAGACTGGCCCTCGTCCCCACTCTGCTTCCGTTTTTATACTGCGCTTTTCTGGAATGTTCCTTCCTGTCGTCACTTCCTCTTGAAGGAAATGACGACATAAAAAGAACACTCCAGAAAAGCCAGGAAAATTCGAGATACACAATTATACATAAATATAATTAAAGGAACTAATTGGGGACGATGACTCAGGGCTTTTGAATTTCAGACAGCGGCAGCGCCGCCGTTTCGCTTCTTGCGCGCTCCGCGTGAGCGCGGCTAAGTTTGATACTGTATCGATAGCGGGACGTAAGTCCCGTGCGTGGCGCACATGGAGACACATCGACAGTGATGTGTGCGATGTAACACACATCACTGCCGCTATTCCCACGTATGTTATTGCTGCATTGCACCACCCATGTTGCACAGGCCATGCAACATAGGCGATGCAATGCAGCGTGATGAGGGCATAGCGGAGCCCTTAGTTCGCTCGCGAACAACTATAAAAGTACAAATATAAATGTTCACAATAAAAATATACGTGTTCTCAATAAAAATATGTTAAAAAAAAAAATAAATAAAGTTATTCAAACGTATTTTCCTTAGACCTTGTAAATCACATCCATCTAAAGTACAGTTTTACTTCTTAAAAGGATCTCCTTACACCTTGCACAAATATATGATAATGATTATAATAAAATATAATAAATAGTATAAATAAGTATGAATAAATATTGTGTATTCAATAGAAAAAAGTATAAGTATAAAAAATAGAATAAAGTATAAGTAGAAAAATTATATGTGTATATTATAAATACACATATACACATGTGTATATTATATATACACAAAAAATCGAACTGATGTACAAAAAAGAGTGATATCTCTAAAAAAATTACCTTTTTAAAAAAAGGTAAAAAAAAGGTGCTAAGTCCGTCAAAAAGTTCTTTGATCTTTGCAAAATAGTATAGTATTATTAACTCTAAAAACTATTAAAAAACCTATTTCCAAAAGAGTGTGATATTAATCTACACACATAGTTATTTTAATCCAAACAAAATGGTTTATTTTAAACCATAAAAAAACTATAAGTTATTTAATTATTACGTTCTATAAAAATAATGATATCAACAAAATTGTGCTAAGTAAAAATAAAAATTAAAAAAAAATATTTTGAAAAAGTTACAAAATAATAAAAAAATAGTTTTAATTTTTTTTAGTATATCCTACTAAAATACTGATATCGAGAAATAAAAATTAAAAATGTAAAAATATAAAATTAAAAATTAACAAAAAAATAATGTTGGATATAAATTAAAAAGAATTATTTACAAAAAAATAAAATTAAAATTAATGAAAATGCTAAAATTAATATAAAAGACCTAGCGCCGCCAATGTTTAAAAATTTAATTAAAGACTTTGGCTGCTGATTTTTTTAAAATTAATATTTTGTAGCAGAGCTAAGTCTTTTAATTAAATTTTTTATTTTTATATTAATTTTCAATTTTTATATACATTTTTATATTTTTTCATTAATTTTTAATTTTTATTTTTTTGTAAATAATTTTTAATTTTATATTTTTACATTATTTGTTTTTTGTTTTGTTTTTTTTTTAATTTTTATTTCTCGATATCAGTATTTTAGTAGGATATACTAAAAAAAATTAAAACTATTTTTTTATTATTTTGTAACTTTTTTCAAAATATTTTTTTTTAATTTTTATTTTTACTTAGCACAATTTTGTTGATATCATTATTTTTATAGAACGTATAATTAAATAACTTATAGTTTTTTTATGGTTTAAAATAAACCATTTTGTTTGGATTAAAATAACTTATGTGTGTAGATTAATATCACACTCTTTTGGAAATAGGTTTTTTAATAGTTTTTTAGAGTTAATAATACTATACTATTTTGCAAAGATCAAAGAACTTTTTGACGCGGACTTAGCACCTTTTTTTTACCTTTTTTTAAAAAGGTAATTTTTTTAGAGATTCAACACTACATGAAACTAAAATTTATTATCAGAAAGATACATATGTACGTTTCGACCTCACTGGGTCTTCTTCAGCATTAAAAATTATTACGAAGTTTTACATATAAAATAACCGTTGTTAACACGTATACAGAATAGAGAAAAAACCGCAAACCGTAATCGTGTCGCAAAAATTATCACTAATTAAAAAACCGAACGGCGTGTTGGGGTCAATCGTGTAGATAACAATCTCCTGGTACGGTGTTGTCAAAATTATAAAACATGTGGAACTTATTGCTCGTTGTCTAGCGAGAATATGTTGGTCAAATGAAACGAACATGTTGTCCTTTTAGATGTTAGTTTGAAACGTCAATTTATAAAAACCGTTGATGTACTTGGAGATCGTATTCTGATTAACAAAAAACAGGAAATGTATGCGCCATGAGTGTGATATTAGAATTTTTGGCGTTATTTTAGTGTTGTGTAATATAATATAAGACAGCTTGTCCAAATACCTGTTGGTGGCTGGAGCCCGATCAGTGTGTTACACTATATTGTGCCAGTAAGTCGTGTTGTCTTGTCACAGTTTTAAACGACACTAATGTCAAATGTACAAAGTGTAATCAATTTGTAACGCTTTTTCGCTTAGCGCGCCGCTCGCTGAGTATTGGAGGGGGGAATTGTGCCAAATCATTTATGATGTTAATGTACGCACTGTTTAATTTAAATGGGGATGTTTATTGGTCTCCCGTTCAACAACGCCCCATACATAATAATCTAAAGGATTAAGATCCGGGGAGCTGGGGGGTCACATGTTTGGGGTTATGTGATCATGCAGATTCTCGGATCCAATCTTGCGTTCTCATTGCTTTGTGTGAAGGAACAGAGTCCTGTTTCATGTTTTTTGCGCTTGGCAACACTTTCGACATTGCCATCAGATACTTCTAACTCTCGTCGAACTTTGTTAACAAAGGATCGTGCGACTTTCAAAAATCGAGAGATTTCAAGATCGTTGTGATTCGCGTGTATAGCGACGATAACAGCGTGTCTTTTCATTTCCTGAGTTAGCTTGTCCTCCATTTATAATTTGAGGTGAAAAAAGAAAAAAAAATCAATTGCTATGAAGTGCCAAGCACATATGTGAGTGTCCTCAAATACTTGACGCACCCTGTGTATATATATAACTACATATTTTATTAAAAATAAATATTACAGAATACTTATTCCCGATTACGATCTGATATTATTTTATAGATTATTCATCAAAAAATGCGCAAAACATTAACGTTGAATTTAATAGACATGTATCGTCAATAATGTCTCGACAATAATTTAAAAAACTTGTAATAGAGTGCATGGAAAAGATAATGATTTTATCTGAACAAAACAATGCCTGTATAAATCGACTTTTTGCAAACTATGTCAACATTCTTAAATCCAACATCGAAACCGGACGGATTGCTAGAATTACCGCTGAAAAGCGATGATGGTTTTAAAAAAGAACTACTATCTGAAAAAAACAGTAAATACTGGGGGCCGAGAAATACCCTTTCCTGCTTACACGTATCTGATACGATTTAAAATTATATCACGTCTATTTTTGTAATTTCAAAATAATTGAACTTGATTAATATGGCAATCATAATTTTTCATAGAAAGAACGTCTTTCCACGATTGGCGGTGCTGACCAAAGGAGTCAGTGTAATGAATATGCTAAAATTCGTAATCACAAATGAGTTAGCGATGACTTACAACTGGAAAGGATAAAATAAGTTTCGAAACTACAAAATTACGTGAAGTTCATTATCACGGGTATATAATACAATCCTTTCAATTAATTAAACATTGAAATAAGTTTATCATATAATAACACTATGTTACAAACTATTTATCTCTCACAAATCAATTACTAAATTCTATAGTTCTTCTATCACAGTAACTTTTTACAAAAGCTCTCACAAAATTGCAATACTAATTTTTTGATATTAAATATTGTCAATAAATTTTATAATTTTAATATATTATTTTAAATTGTATATAAACAATAAAAAGGGCCTTATAGCATATTTATTTTCATATATTGTAAAGAATATTTAAATTTTTTATAGTTATTACATATATTATGAATTTGCGTTATTACATAAACAAACCAAAGCGGAGTTTATAAAAATTAAAGGATGATAGAATTTTTTTTGAAAAACATGTATATTTTTTAGTGTAAAAAGCTCTACAAGAAAATCTCAACATTTATTGAGAAATAAAAAATTGATCAAAATTTGTTGCTCAGTATAATCTTTGTTTATTACTTTTTAAAATACATATTTTTAATATAATATAAACATTTTTATTTTTTCTAGATGCTGCTAAAATGCAATTTAAGAGAAACAATTCTTCCGATGAGTGTATTAACCCTTAGCTGCCACACTGGGGTCAGGCTGACCCCAGCCGTATTCAAGTCCAATTTAAACTTCCGCTTTTTTCAAATATGGACTATGAGCGCCATCTGTCACTAGTTGAAGAGTGCCCCCGACCCCTCGAGCTTAAATCAAGTATTAGAAAACGTTACTATAGCTCTGGCAGCTGTGCAAAGTTGAGTGGTGCCGTGAGCGACCCCAGTGTGGCAGCTACAATTATTAATCGAATTAAAAAAATTTTTTTTGGGTTTTGTGTTTTGTCATTGTTTAAAAGCAAGCATCGTAAGTATAATATTCTGAGTAGCCAAAATTTTTTTTAATGCATGTATAACTGCCAACAAGACAAAGATGTAGTGTATGCCCTCGAAAAGAAGATAAGAAAACAAACGTCGCATGCAGTAGCTGTCAAGCACCAATTTGCGAAGAGCATCGTCTTAATTTTTGTCACTCTTGCGTTGGAAATTGAATTTGGACTCGTATTACAATTTTTTTCTTTCACAATTTTATATTTCAATGATTTTATACTATTATATTATGATTATATATGATATTATTATTGGTACTAGAATTTAATTATAAATTGAATAAAATCTGTATTTTGTCAAAATAACCAACTTCAATCTTTTAAATAAATACCTTTTTTTTACCACCGACTAACAAACTATTTTTTTCTTTAAAGATACATGCTTCAAGAGTACTCAGCTCAATTTTCAGCTCTTAATATAAAAAAAAAAAAAAAACATTTTTTTAGTGAAAATAGGCATTTTTACCATTTTTTAAAACAATTTTTGCACTAAACAATTTTTTATCAATGCTAAAAAATATTTTTCATAAAAATAACCATTCTATCATTTAAAATAAGTGGATAATCCATTCTATCATCATCATTAACGAATATCAGAATATTTTTTTTTTGATAAAAATTAAATATTCGTTTTGTGATCAATTTTTTTAATGCTGGGGTACGGAGCGACCCCAGTGTGGCAGCTATGTTATTCGGCAGAAGTGTGGCAGCTAAGGGTTAAAATGCTATACAATCGTGGTTAAAGTTGGCCAAAAGTCGCCATATTTACAATGTGAATGCAAAGAAAAACTAAAAAAAAAATTTATTATTATAATTATTAATAATAAGTTGACATATACAAATAAATTTATTCTGTTCTATTATTATAAATACTAATTTTCTTATTATTATGTAACGTATCTTCTAAAAAATTAAAGAAAAAAATTATGATTGAAATTTGTTATTATTATTATATTATATTATTTTATTATTTTATTTTATTTTTTATGTTGAAGTGACATATATCTACATATATATATATATATATCGTATATAATTTATAATCAATATAATTTATTCAAAAATATAAAAAAAAATAAAGACAACGTATTTTAAATAGTCATTGCAAACGTATATATATATACACACTTATTCGTAAAAATTACGTATTTATAAAACATAGTTTATTCGTTTATCAAATACGATTTTAATTGGTTTGAGAATAGCATTAAAAAAACGAATAAATATAGTTTATGACAACGTATATTAGCCGGACATCACAACTAAAATTATATGGAAGTAATATACGTTGAATCTTTTATATTTAGACTTCCGTAAATACTTGATTATTATGTATAATATACCATCATGTGTTTATTGGGTTGATTCAAGATGATTATTTTGAAAATGACATAATTGTAGAACCCCATTTCAAATCGTCAGAAAATTATGGGTCAAGTTGAAGAGATGTCTAATCGTCCTTCTTTCAAGAAATGTTCAATATTATGTAACAGGATACATCGCGCTTAAATGTATGTAGAAATTTCAATGTAATCATTGTAAATCATTCATGATCAAAAACAGTGAGCACATTGAAATTCCTAATAAAACTTTAATATTATATAACTACATATTATAATATGCAATTAATTTAGCTTTTTTTATTCTAATGTTTCTGTTTAAGCTCTTGTAAATGCGACAGTACATTAAAATGTATTATAAATAATAATAATCCATCTGATAATTGTGTAAAATTAAATGGCACATATACGTAAAGAAAAGGAAATAGCAAGAAACGATATTTAAGAAATCCAACAGGAATGATTATTGGAAAGGAATAACAAAATAAATCAGTCCATGTGTATTGTGCAGAAAAAGCACACAAGCTAATGACTGAGGGAGATTCATTTGTAGAGTTCAGATGAGAAAACCTCATTTATATAGTTCAGCTGTTTTACATGCAGTAAAATCATAAGCAACAATGGCAGATTATATATTATAGATCCAGATATTTTTAAAGTATTGGTTATTTTAAAACAATCATCATTGCAGAATATAATCCATAACATTGGATTAGATCCCGTTTTTGTCCATTATTAGAGTAATCACCAATTAAATGTTTATAAAAAATACGCTATTGAAAACGATGTCTGTGCAATCTGTGGTAGTATTATAAAACTTATAATATTATTTATGTAGTATAGTACTATTGTTATTTATTAGTTATAGTATTATTTATGTAAGGTAAATGGACCAACAACATATTTTTTTATATCATTGTGTCATCAATTGCAAAAGTGGACAATTTTCAATTTGTCAAATGGTAAGCAAAAGTCATAATGCAAACGCAATTCATTTTTGGTTGGCAGAATGGATATGCTCTGGCCGGTGTCCAAAAGAGTAGTGTGCGATTCATCAAGAGCACTATTGTTAATTGCTAGTATTCGTATATTTACAGGCGAATCTAAATATCGAAGATTATGCAAATGCTTGTAAAATTCTAATTTAGCTAAATATTATGTAAGAATGGATGTAACACATTTTATACAAAGATATTCAAATTTTTTAAAACTGTTAAATAAAAGAGTAAAAGTGTTTTTTTTTGTGCGATTCGTCAATTAATACTGTGTAAAGACATTATAAATACAAATAAATGGAAATAATACAATCTATTTTTATAATTGTAAGAAACTGATAGACATTTGAAAAATAATCTTACGCAATCTAAAATAAAGCATATAATTTAATAAAGTCTATAATTATTATTTTAAAAAGTTAACCATAACAGCGACTTGTATTACTTGTTTTTCTACAAAGAGACCAGTAATCCTTGTTCTCTGCAGGTGGAGTTAAAATGCATCAATAAGACCGAACAGTAGATACGAAGTTTGTAACGAAGCGTTACTATAGCGAGTCACCCCCGGCATAAACAATTGTTTCCGCACCGCACCAACCCGCCTGTCACTAACCTACGTGTATAAATAACGCAGAATTTGCGATAGAAAATATGTTCCTCCCGACCAGCGAGTTGAGCAGGTCTATCCACCGGGACATAGTCTCCGGATCCTATCCGCCCGCGTGCTGAGCGAGCAAATCCTCCAGGGTGCGAGCTGAGCATCCACGAGAGTCGTGTGCCGAGCGACAATTCACCGTTTGTATTTCTAACCGACTACGCGCTGAGTAGTCTTTCCTAAAACCACGTGCTGAGTGGCACGCCGCGGCAACCCCCGCCTCGTGATGAGAGGCCCTCCACCTCTCCGATCATCCCCTTAATTCACGCCGTGAATTAATCCGCGACCGAACCGCCGAAGTAAGACGAAGTCCGCCGACTCCGCCCGATCTCCGCGAACAGACCCGCGCCGCCGAACTACCGCGAGGCCCGCAGATTCCGCCCGATCTCCGCGACTAGCGTCGCGCCGCCGAAGGACCGCGAAGTCCACCGATCCCGCACGATCTCAGTCCGCGCGATCAGACCGCCGAATACCGACGGACCGAGCCGAACGCTTACGGCCGCGTTAAGCCGCATTCACGCGCACCAGCGCCAACAACGAAACCTTAAGCCGACAGTACCGGAACTTGTAAATATTGAGCTTGTTCGTTTTAGCTGCACTGAGGCTACTCGGGTTTGCTCTACAACAAGATAATATAGGACAGATAGATAGTCTATCCTGTATTATCCTGTTTAGAGCAGCCCCAGAGCAGCCTCAGTGCAGCTAAAACGAACAAGCCCATTGTAGATAATTTAGTGTATAAGT
>CABEGB010000176.1:0-54563 GCA_901521435.1 Crematogaster levior
AGTGTCGTACCTTGGGCCAGCAAACGTTGTCGTACCTTGAGCCGGCTCAAGGTACGACATTATAGATATACAAAAACGATTCAATTCTTAACGAAATATTTAGTTGATCGTTATGTAAAATACTATATTTATTTTAGGTTAGGTACAAAATGCCTCGTTGTAAAGTGGGTAAAAGAGCTGGCATTGAGAAGAAACTTTTAGAAACAGCCATTGCAGAGATTGTAGGAAAGAAACTGTCGGTCCGTGCTACTGCTCAACAATTTAATTTATCCAGGGCAACACTGATGCGTCATCTTAAGCGATTTAAGGAGTCGGTCGAAAAAAAAAATGATGAATAATATACAGTTTGTTACGATATTCACAGAGTTTTTTCGAAAGCTGAAGAACAATTGCTAGTTAGCTATTTAAAGAAAGCTGCAAGGTTGCACTACGGACTTACGCTTCTTGATGTTCGTAAGCTAGCGTACCAATTCGCAAAAGCCAATAATAAGAAATTCCCTGACAAGTGGGATTTCCAAAAAATGGCCGGAAAATCTTGGCTACGTGGATTTCGAAAAACTTACAGTGATCAATTATCCTTGCGTAAACCGGAAGCTACCAGCTTGTCCCGTTCCACTGGATTTAATAAAGCTACCGTTGGTACCTTTTTTCAAAATTACAAAATATACTACAACCATCAGATTTTCCACAACATCGTATTTGGAATTGTGATGAAACGGGCATTACAACAGTGCACGTTTCGCCCAAGATATTAGCGCCTAAGGGAGAGAAGCAGATAGGCAGTATGACCTCCGGTGAAAGAGGGTCGAATGTTACCATGATAGCGGCTATCAATGCGACTGGTAACAGTATTCCGCCGATGTTAATATTTTTGCGGGTGCATTTTAAAGAATTTTTAAAGAATTCATGATAAAAGGAGCACCACCTGGAACAATAGGTGCCGCTGCACCTTCCGGTTGGTCAAATGCAGACTTATTTTTGAAGTTTTTGGAGCATTTTATTGTTCACACGAAACCATCTGTTGAGTATCCCACAATTTTGATTCTAGACAACCATGAGAGCCACATCTCTATTCCGATAATAGTGAGAGCTAAAGAGATCGGCATCATCTTGTTGACTTTCCATCCGCATACAAATCACAAGATGCAACCTCTGGACAGAACCGTATTCGGACCCTTTAAAACATATTACCATACGGCTGTAAATGAATGGATGATGGCACCAGGCAACCATGGTAAGCCTCTATCCATTTATGAGGTTGCAGAAATGGTAGGAAAAGCCTATCTGTTAAGTTTCACCCCACAAAATATAATTAGTGGTTTTAGAGTGACGGGTCTTGCTCCTTTGAACGAAAACATATTCGCTGATCACGAATACTTACCTTCAAATGTAACAGACCATCCACTCTCAAAAGAAAATGTGTCTATGCCATCCACTTCATCTGCATCTATTGTAACTCCAGAAATGTTGAAGCCTTATCCTAAATCACAACCAAGGAAAACTGCAGCACCAAGAAGGCACAAGGGTAAGTCCTGCATATTAACTGACACTCCCGAGAAAGAAGAGTTGGAGATTATACAAGTTCATAAAGCACCTGCAGTTAAGAGGAAGATTTCTAGGAAATCTCCATCTATTCAAGATTCTACTAGTTCCGATAGTGAAATTGAGTCTCTGCCATCATCGAACTCAGATTGTGATTTGGATTTAGCAGAAGAGAATCTTGAAGAACAGTTAGAAAATGAAAATATTAGCGAAGGAGACTTTATTTTAGTAAAGTTAGCTGGAAAGAAAAGTGTCAATTACTACGTAGCTAAGGTAACTTCCAACGATGATGAACTTTGTGTTACGTATCTAAAGAGACTACTGAATATAAATAAGTTTTTATTGGAGGATGCGACAATTTATACAGTAGCAGAGGAAGATTTCATTTTAAAATTACCGCGGCCAACTAATACCGCAAAATCAACTCGTCAAAGGGCTTATTTTGTATTTCCTGTTGATCTTAGTGCATACAATGTAAAGTAAATAAACTTATGATGCTCCTTAGTTACTGTCTGTTAAGAAAATAAATATCTGAAATACAAAATTTTCTTTATTTCGCATATGGTTCAAGGTACATCATCTGCTGGTTCAAGGTACATCACGCAGTTGTACCTTGAGTCACTTTGACAGCATTATTAAATTTACTTTTATAATTCCAGAAATATCTATATTTCTTTTAATAATTATTTGTTTTCGTAGTATGTTTTCCACAGTATA
Source organism: Crematogaster levior (assembly GCA_901521435.1). Classification (NCBI taxonomy): domain Eukaryota; kingdom Metazoa; phylum Arthropoda; class Insecta; order Hymenoptera; family Formicidae; genus Crematogaster; species Crematogaster levior. The sequence continues at coordinate 2,260 of CABEGB010000176.1, forward strand.
GATAACGATTACAAGTTTAAGCAAAATATTAAATCTAAGGTTATAAAAAGCAATTAAAAAAAAAATGGTATCAAGGTACAGCACCTTCCTCTATATTAGGCGTAGTAAAAAGAAATCCATTATTTTTCCAATAGATGGCTTTAGTAATCTGTATCTCGCGTTGTATAAGTGCGATTGGGTTACGCTAGATGGCGTTAGAAAGATAAGATTTCGTACTAAAAAAACTTCTCAGACAGTTTTGTGATTGCTTGACTCAGTATTGTTTGAGCGCGCGTCAAAGATGGACACCAGCAAAGAGAAAATACGCCATATTTTACAGTTTTTCTTCGATAAAGCAAGCCAGGCGGCTGAAAATGTGAATAGTGTTTATGGTCCTGATACTGTAACAGCCAATCACGCGCAATTTTGGTTTTGTCGATTCCGTTCCGGTAATTTTGATGTCAAAGATGCACCACGCTCTGGAAGGCCAATTGTCGAAAATGTCGACAAAATAATGGAAATCGTCGAGTCCGACCGTCATGTAAGCACTGTTTCGATTGCCCAGGAGCTAAACATTGCACAAAAAACCGTTTGGAACCACTTAAATAAGGCTGGATACAAAAAGAAGCTCGATGTATGGGTGCCACACGAGTTAACGCAAAAAAACTTCATGGACTGAATTTCCATTTACGAATCGCTGCTGAATCGCAACAAAATCGACCCATTTCTGAAGCGGATGATTACTGGTGATAAAAAGTGGGTCACTTACGACAACGTGAAGCGAAAACGGTCGTGGTCGAATCGCGGTGAGCCGGCGCAAACGGTGGCCAAGCCAGGATTGACGGTCAGGAAGGTTTTGCTGTGTGTTTGGTGGGATTGGCAGGGAATCATCTACTATGAGCTGCTCCCCTACGGCCAAACTCTTAATTCGGACCTGTACTGTCAACAATTGGACCGTCTGAAGGAAGCAATCGCCCAGAAGTGGCCAGCTTTGGCCAATAGGAGAGGAATTGTGTTCCATCAGGATAACGCCAGGCCACACACATTGATAGTGACTCGCCAGAAGCTCCGGGAGCTTGGTTGGAAGGTTTCTTGGTTTCTTATGCATCCACCTTATAGTTTGGACCTGGCACCAAGTGATTACCACCTGTTCCTGTCTATGGTGAATGATTTTGCTGGTGAAAAATTCGCCTCAAGAGAAGCTTGTGAAAATCGACTGTCCCAGTTTTTTGCCAATAGGGACGAGGGTTTCTATGAGAGAGGCATAATGAAATTACCTTCAAAATGGCAACAAGTTATCGAACAAAACGGTGCATATTTGACCTAAATCGGATCATTCTAACTATGCTAAATAAAGCCTTCAATTTAATGCAAAAATAATGGATTTTTTTTTATTACACCTTATATAACGCTTTCATGTAAGCCTCATCCCTTTTAGCCACTACTTCTTTTATTTTATTTGAGAACCATTTTTTTCCTTCCCATATTTTCGGAATTCTAAATTTCTTTCTGTGACATCTAACGCTTCTACTATTATTACTATTATTACTATATTATTTTCTCCGCTCTTATACTAAGATCTATATTCTGGCTCTCTTCTAATCTATCTTCAACTAATTTAATAAATTCATCTGCATGAAACTTACTATAATTCCTAGTACTAAACTCTCTGTACTTATTCTTGCTTTTACTCATACCCAATTTAACTTTTAGCCACGCATGATCCGTTATTTTTGGTTCATGACCTACCTGTACTTCTAACCTATTATTAGCAAAAATTAAATCTATCATTGTTTGACTATTTTTCGTAATTCTAGTAGGTTTATTAACATATTGTTTCATACCTAAATTCAACATTGTCATTTGTACTTTTTTCGCATAAAACGAATCTATCATAAAATCTATGTTAAAGTCTCCTATTATCAAACATTCATCTTTTATTGCTAACTCTTCTACTACATTTCCAAGAATCTTATGAATTCACCATGTGATGCACTTGGTGAGTGATATACTACCATTATCACACCTTTATACAATTTTTCTTTCATTTCTATCGCCGCACACCAACAGTTCGACTCTAACTTTCTCGTTAATATTATACTATACTTAATGTCATCTCTTATATATAAAGCAACTCCTTCTATATTCCTGTTTTCAGCATCGCATCTAATCATACTATAACCCGACATATTTATTTCACTGTTTTCAATTTTAGCAATCAATCTGGTCTCTGATAATGCTAGGCACGCAGGATGCATTCTCTTCACAATTAGATGTTGTATCTCATCTCTATGTGCCATCAAGCTCTGCGCATTTGTGTATAGTAGTATTAGCTCCGTTTCCTCCTGTATTTGCTATTTAGCATCCTCCCAGCCTGCTCTCCTCTTCTCCTTCTGTATTGCCCTCTTAAATGTCGGACATTCCAGAGACTAAGGGCATCATGTTCCTCATTTATTTTTAGATTGAGAGAGAGAAAGGGAGAGGAGAAGAAAGAGGGGAGAGGGAGAGAGAGGGAGAGAGGGAGAGGGAGAGAGAGGAGAGAGGCAGAATGATGAATGAATGAATGAATGATCTTTATTTAGCCTCCTCGGCTATTTAACAAAAAGAATAATACATTGTCTACACATTAACAATTAACAACAAAATGTATAAAATACTAAATAATTACTAAGTAATCCAATAACTTAAATTTAAATTACATTATAATATATGTTCTTTTAGCCGCTTAAATAATTCTATTCGTTCACATGATTTTACTTCAGTTGGCAAGGCAGTATACATTTTCGCTCCTTCGTAAAACATACTCTTTTGCGCGCTTCTTGTTTTCCAAAATTGGATTGCAATATCCCCGGCTTGTCGTGTTTGTCTTTCACTCTTATTTCCTACTATTACTATCCTATTCTTGAATTGATTTGGTAACATATTTTTCAAAATCTTATATTAAAAATAAATATGCACACATTATAGCCTCTGTTTTATGAACATGAATTGCAGACTTTGCAACATATGTTTGGTATACCTATTACATTGCAATATAACTCGCATGGCTCGATTTTGCGCTATCTGCAATTTATATAACTGTGTTTCCCCCATATCATTAACAGCGTTGCGCAATATTCAAAATGAGGTGCTATAATTGATTTATATACAATACATCTGGTATACATCGATATGAAGTTACCTATTTTATTTAAAAAACTTGTTTTCTTTCCTATTTTTTCAAACATATAATCACAATGATCTTTAAATCGGAGCCTATCATCAATAATTATACCCAAGTATTTCATTACTTCTACTCGCTCTATCTCAGTTCCATCTGAACATTTCAATACAATATCTGTTTTCAGTTCCTTCCTAATACTCCTAACAATCATGTACTTCGTTTTTCCAGCGTTCATTTTCAACTTATTTACATTCATCCATTTTTCTACTGTTCTAAACGCCATATTCATTTTATTCTCTATCTCCGCACTGCTTTCTCCAGTTACATATATTAATGTATCGTCTGCGAACATTTTTATGCTACACCCTTCCGGACAGACCTTAATTATATCGTTTATATATATAATAAATAACAGAGGCCCCAACACAGACCCTTGTGGCACTCCATATTCGGTGGCAATTAATTTTGACCACTTATTATTGACACGGACCTGTTGTGTTCTATTGTTTAAATATGATTTTAACCATTTTAATACTATTCCTCTAATTCCATATTGGTATAACTTCTCTATTAATCTTTCTCTATCAATTGTTTCAAACGCCCGTTTAAGATCTATAAAAATTACTCCTACTATTTTTCTTTCACTTACTATTAATTTCCACTCGTCAATAATAGTTTGAATCGCCGTTTCACAAGAATATTGTTTTCTAAAACCCGATTGATGCTCCGTTATGATATTATTAGATCCAAAGTACATTTCAATTTTTTTTACTAATTCTAATATTTTTTCGAAATTTGGTAACATAATAGGTCTATATTCACTTGCTTTTTTTGCCTTTTCTATTTTTGGTATCGGTATTATTGTCGATGTTTTCCAACTTTTAGGAAAATAACCTTCTCTCAAAGAATTGTTTATCAAATCGACAAATTTCTTCTTCACTGTGCAAGATGCTACTTTAAGTATGTCACTAGTTATTCTCTCTTCCGTACCTTTTTTATTTGGCAATCCCGTGATAATTTCCTCTAAGTCTTCTATTTTAATCATTTCAAAATTTTCTATACTGCTGTTATCTTCAATAACATAAATATTTTTTCTACTCCCCGAACTTCCGCTTGGACCTACACTTCTAAACTTTTCGCTATCTATAGATTTTACAATATTGTTAACACTTTGTATATAATACATATTAAATTTATCAGCTATATTGCACTCGCTCACGTCTCCTAATATTTCAAAATCTATATTTTCTATTTTTCTTGTGTTTCTATCTGTGTTGGTTTACTTCTAATTATTTCTTTTAAAGTTTTTTACATTTTTGTCGGGTCATTCTTATTACAATTTATCATGTTTTCGTAATATTATTTCTTCTTTTCTTTAATTAATTTGACTACTGTATTCCTTTCACTTTTAAATTGCATCCAATTTTGTTGCGTATCATCGAATAAAGCATTTATGCTTCATCTCTCTTATTTGCTGCTTCTCTTATATCATCTGAAAACCACTTTTTTCCTTCCCATGCTTTTGGAATTCTAAATTTTTTTTAGGTGCTGTACTATCCAGCGCATCTACTATATTGTCGACAAATTTTTTTGCCCTCTCGCTAACTTCTAAACCTTGGCCTTGTTCTATTCTGTCTTCTATTAATCTATTAAACTCATCTACATTAAATTCACTATAGTTCCTGCCGCTAAATTCTCTATATTCATCTATAACTTTATTCGCATTTAATGTAATTCTTAGCCACGCATGATCTGTTATTTTAGGCTCGTGGGTTACTTGTACTTTTACCTTATTATTAGCAAAGCATAAATCTATCATTGTTTGACTATCTTCTGTAACTCTCGTCGGTTTTTTTACATACTGTTTCATACCTAAACTTGCCATCATCGTTTGTAACTTATTCATATAAAACGAATTAACCATAAAATCTATATTAAAGTCTCCTATTACCATACAGTCTCCTTGTATTACTAACTCTTCAACTATATTCTCTAGAAACCTTACAAAGTCACCATGCGATGCACTCGGTGAATGATATAATACCATTATTACACCTTTATACAACTTCTCTTTACCTTTATACAACTTCTCCTTTATCTCTATCGCAATACACCAACAATTCGATACTATTTTTTTCATCAATACTATTTCATGTACAATATCGTCTCTTACATATAAAATAGCCCCTCCTGTATATCTATTTTCCGCATCACATCTAATTATAGTATAGCCTGGCACGTTTACTTCGTTATCTTCAATTTCTTTAGTCAGCCTAGACAATGAATTGACAATGCTATGATTGCAGGATTCACTATCTTTATAATCTGATGTTGTATCTCATCTTTGTGTGCTATCAACCTTTGCGCATTTGTATATAGTAATATCTCCTCCTTATTTCTTGATTGCTATTTACTATCTTCCCAGCCAGCTCTTCTTTTTTCTTCCTTCAATGCCCTCTTGAATGTCGGACAATCTGTACTAAGGGCATCATGATCCTCGTCTATTTTCAAATTGTATGTTTTATTTTTAAACATACAATTTACACATTTCTTCTTACAAGGGGAACACCAGAATTGGCCCCCTCCGATTTGGCTGAATTTTATATATGTTATAGTTCAGCCCTCCCACTAAATCGTGGTAAAAGGATACGATGCACCTCTCAAGCATTCGCGAGAAAAACGCGTTCAAAGATTTCTGTTGGTAATGTATCGAACGGTAAGTGTAGTTTGACAAGCAGTGGCGTGGTGTAGTGAGTAAGGCGTCGGACTAGAATGTTGCATATTGCTGGTTCGAATCTTACTTTTATAATTTTTTTTTTTTTAATTGTATTATATTGTATATGTTTTATTTTTAATATTTAATTCTAAAAATTAATGTATCAAACAATTTTACAAAATTTAAAAATATAATTTATATTTTTATACGTTGCGTTTCTTAAAATTAAACCATCGCAACCACACAAAGAAAACAAGTTCTCAGGTAGCATTCGTATCGTATCGTTATACAACAACAGATGCCGTCACCAAGGGGAAAACGAAACGTTGTGACGGCAAGAATAAAAATTATTTGAAGAATAAAATATAATTTTAAATATATTTATTACATAACAAATAAATTTTAGTTTAATAACGTAAATTTACAATGACAATTTACAAATAATAATAAATATGTGTGTGTGTTAATTAAATTTTAATTTTAAGAAACACAACGTATAAAAATATAAATTATATTTTTAAATTTTGTAAAATTGTTTGATACATTAATTTTTAGAATTAAATATTAAAAATAAAACATATACAATATAATACAATAAAAAAAAAAATTATAAAGGTAAGACTCGAACCAGCAACATGCAACATTCTAGTCCGACGCCTTACTCATTACATCACGCCGCTGCTTGTCAAACTATAAAACAATCCCGTTTCGAACACTCGTGACAGCTCGCCGGATTCGGGGTTCGACGGGTCGATCGAAAGAACGTGAATGCGTGAGAATTGGAATAGAACGAATAATTTATTGCGATAGACGATGTTAGATACAAGACGCGGATAATGATGATATTTACAATGATGTCGATGAAAATTATCTTACAATGATTAGACGCGGGAGTGTGACGGTCGGCGGTGACCGTGCGGTGTATCCACAGCGTATGGACCGTGCGGTAGTGTCGGTGTCGCATGGCGCGTGCGGTAGCGCGGTAAATCGGTGGTAGCGGCGCGATCACGCGGGAAGCGCGTGACTCGGTGTGACGCGGTGTCGCGTATTGATGGCCGTCGGGGTTTAAAGGCCCGCGCGTTTCGGAGTTCGATTGCCGTACTAATGGCGGGTCCGCGGCCCGATACCGATACCCGTATGTCGCGGCGCGGAAATACGGATTTCGCGGATCGTGACGGGAGGAGGCACTCGGGCCGAGAATGCTCGGCGGTAGCGGAGAACACTCCACTACACTCTGATCGAGGTCTCGCGGAAGAGGCACAGGTGATACGTGCTAATGCGGGAGTCGAGAGGCCTCGACAGAGGCAGAGTACGCTTTACCTCGCGTCCCGTATATGCTCGGAAGGATTCTGTGAGAGGCGACGGCCGAGAATTCTCGGCGGAGACGGAGTACGTTCCATCCCACACGTTCGATTCTGCACAGATCGTGGGTCTAGGAGGCAGCGACCGAGAACTCTCGGTGGAAGCGGAGAACGGTCAACTTCCTGGCTTAGCTGCTCTAGGAGACGGTTCGGGTGGCTTACTCGCTTTGGCTTAATGCGTCTGCTTGTTAGCTCCGGAATCGGTATCTCGTTAATTGCGAGCGGCTTTTTATACCCCGAAAATGCTAATTACTCGGGGTGGGGGTTATCCCCGCCAACGGTAGATACGCGCCGAGTATTCGGAGCGGGGAAATCGGTTCCGGCGTTTTCGTCCCGCTCGTCGCTCAGCTTTCTTCGGCGCCGTTCGGTTTTGACGCGAGGTCGTTGGCCTCGAGCGTTATTTTGTGGTAAAGTTTAAAAAATAGTGTGGGGCGCGACGCGCTCCTTTCTGCCGTCTGGTCGGGTGTTCGGACCGGCAGTACGATGTTTTCTTTAGGGGCATCGTTACAACTATACTTACCGTTCGGTACATTACTAATATAGAAATCTTTGAACGTGTTTTTTTCGTGAATGCTTGAGAGGTGCATCGTATCCTTTTATCACGATTTAGTGGGAGGGCTGAACTATAACATATATAAAATTCAACCAAATCGGAGGGAGCCAATTCTGGTGTTCCCCTTGTTAGTTACTGTACAATCACTCTCCTTTGTACTTCCTGCACACTTATGACAGGTTTCATTTTTTGTACAATTTTTTGCTAGGTGATAATACCCCCAGCATTTAAAGTATCTTTTAACATTAACATAGTTTACCACAGGACATTTCCTCCATCCTGCATTTAATTTCTCTTTCCTCAGCATTGATTCATGTGTTTCTTCATCCACCTCAATTATTATTGATCCATTTTCTTCTCTCCTTCCTCTCATCTGGTTATTTTCTTTCTTACTAATCTTTTCAATATTTTAAAGTGTGTAACGAAGCGTTCCATTAACAAACGTGTCCTATCACCCCCCGACATAAACAATCATTTCCGCGCCGCACCAACCCGCCCGCCACCGACCGGCGGGTATAAATAACGCAGGATCTGCGTTAGAAGATAGTTCCCTACGACCGGCGCGATGAGCAGGTCTATCCACCGGGACATAGTCTCCGGATCCTATCCGCCGCGTGCTGAGCGAGCATATCCTCCGGGGTGCGAATTGAGCATCCCCAAGAGTCGTGTGCTGAACGACAATTCACCGCTTATACTTCTGACCGACTACGCGTTGAGTAGTCTCTCCTAAGACCACGTGCTGAGTGGCATACCGCGAGTTGAGCGGCAACCCCCGCCTCATGATGAGAGGCCCTCCACCTCTCCAATCATCCCTCTAATTCGCCTTGCGAATTAATCCGCAACCGAACCGCCGGACTAAGACGAAGTCCGCCGACTCCGCCCGATCTCTGCGAACAGACCGCGCCGCCGAGCTACCGCGAGGCCCGCCGATTCCGCCCGATCTCCGCAATTAGCGTCGCGCCGCCGAGGGACCGCGAAGTCCGCCGATCCCGCCCGATCACAATCCGTGAGATCGGACCGCCGCATTCCAACGGACCGAGCCGAAACCCTCACGGCCACGTTAAGCCGCATCCGTGCGCATACGCACCGAACATTAAACCGGCAGTACCGGATATTGTACATATTATAGTTAAGTTAGTGTATAAGCATTAGTCATATAATAAAACCTAGTTGTAAGATAAACGAACGCCTTTTCTCTCAGCCTTCGATCCCACCGCCCGAACACTGGATAACCGCGGCTATCCGCAGCACAGAAATCCACTGTTACAAGTGTAATACATTCTTTGTTACCTCAATTTTATTCTGTTTCTTAATTATATCTATTAAATCCTTGTCTTCCATTTTTATTTCTTCCTTACCAATATTAATGATTTTCAATTTGGGTTTCATCTGCGTTCCCTCCGCTATATTGAACTTATCTCCCAGCCTATCTTGTACAGTATCCTTCAATTTCTTCATCTCTTCACCAGTCCCACAATTACTGCTCCTTTACTACTCTTCTTCAATTTCGTTATTTGCAATGTCATATTCTTGATGTCAATCTTATCTTTAATCATCTGTTTAGTTGTTCCACTTTCTTGTTGCATTTTTGGTTTAACAATTATTACATTTTCCTTCTTTCTTTCTTTAATCACATCACTGTAACTCCTTTGAAATCCTACTGCTGGTGATCCTCCTGCTCCTCGTTGTATCATTTCTCTCAGATCTTCCAGCTGTTGTTTAATACTTCTCATTTCTTCTCGGACAATTTCTCTAATTATCAACTTAATTTCCTTCCTACAAACTGCTTCATCTTTTATTACCTTCACTGTCTTTACAAGCCACTCTATCTTCCCATCGATGCTCGATGTTCCTGCCATACTCGTTATACTTTCCATCGGCTCTGTTGACCCTGTGGAACCTATCCTTTCCCTGCTTCTCCCGTCCACTGCCAATGACTTATCCTCCTCGATTAAGAATTTCTCATATGGACCCGGACAAGGTACTATTTCTTTATTCTTATCATACACCTTATGTTTACTAACACATCCTGGGTGATAAAACAGTTTCACACAAGATTTACATGCTACTACTTGACTTTTAATTGGTTTCTTACATATCGAACATCGATATTCAGCATACAACTCGTCCATATCGCTGAATTATCGGCCGCGGCCGCCAACGAGCATTTGTGCTGAATCAACAGTACTCGCGTGGCAACCGCGCTTACCGAATCAAACATGTTGGCACCTATATGGACACCTGTCTTTCGAACACCGAAAAGTCATATAACAAGTTCACTCTCTCACATAAATTTAGCACATCCCGACTAGATAACACACACAACTGCAGATAGTTTATATCAGAACCACTATGACAACTTTGGCTCTGATTAACCCCCTCCAACTACTGCAAAGTAGGTGAATTTTAGGGAGCGATGTGACACACGTCCACCTTCCTCGAGGAGAGAGAGAGAGAGGGTGAGAGGGTGAGAGAGAAGATGAGTGGGTGAGAGAGAGAGGGAGCGAGATAGAGAGAGAGAGAGGGGGGGAGAAGATGAGAGAATGAATGAGTGAATGATCTTTATTTAGCCTCCTCGGCTATTTAATAAAAAGAATAATACATTGTCTACACATTAACAATTAACAACAAAAATATAATATATAAAATACTAAATAATTACTAAGTAATACAATAACTTAAATTTAAATTATATTATAATATTGTTGCACTCTTGCACGCTTCCGTCACTCACACACTCACGGTTTCGCGACTCACTCGCGGAAAGAAACAACTCGGTTATAAATTTCAAGCGACCGATTTATTAATTAATTAGAGATACAGGCGTCCATTAATTTAACAGCTCCGTAAACAACAACTCTCCTGGCAACGCATCAACAAGCGTCGCCAGGAAACGAGACTCAATCTCCGGTATGCATCTTCACTGCGTACCGGGTGACCATGCGCGGGCGCAACACTGCCCCCCTTCTTCTCAGATTGTCGCCCCGACAATCCTTGAGGGGCAGAAGAAGATTCTCTTCTCCCAACCGGCTCCAGGGAGACGCAACCTTGAATACCTTTTTTTTGCGAGAGGGGGGGAAATCTTCAAAAGACACCCCAGGGCCCGTACCCTAGGGTAGTGCCGGATTCAATGCACCAAAGTGCATCGCCTACCGGCTAAAACCCCCCCTCTATATGCAGTCATCCTGCCCCAAAATGAGTGACGTCGGGTCGTGTTAACATTGCTTCAACGACACTCAAGGTCTCCCTTCCAATAAGGGCCTTCCAGACGAGAATCATTCCTAAATGATCAAGGCGAGTCGTCCCACACAATTTAACAATTATGTTATAGGTTGAGGATGGGGCGGAGGGCGTGGTCTACTCCCCCCCTGTTACCATCCACTCTATTCACTCGGTCATAAGCCTGGCGGGACCTCTCCTCCTCCTCCTTGCACCTCATAACGCTGGAGCAGAATCTGGAGAAAGCCCCTCTCTCTCTCTGGGTCCTGCAAAATACTAGATATGATGCACGGAAGCGCCAGATTTTGATCACCCAGGGCGGACCTTAGAGTCTCCCGGTGAACGTTCCATTCCGGACAATCCTCAAGGGTGTGTTGCGGGGTGTCCTGTGGAGCCCCACAAAACCTGCACACCGGTGAGTTGGTCTTGCCTATGTCGAACAGAAAGGAGCCGAAACAGCCATGTTCTGATATTATCTGGGTTAGATGAAAATGCACCTGACCGTATCTTCGATCCATCCAGTCCTCCAAAGAGGGGAGAATTGCCTCAAGAGTTGACCCCCCCCCCCTCCTTGTCCGCGCGGGGATTCCAGGGATCTCCTCCAAGCAGCGATTGCCCCCCTCTGAGCGTTCGCAAATAGTTTCCCACGCGACGAACGTGATAGGACTATCCCAAGACGAAGGTTCCTCTTGGTAAGGGCATAGATATCCCTATATCTTCTAGCCAGGATATCGATGGGGATCTGCCGGCTCAGCAAAGCAACCGCGACGTAGGATACCGTGCGGTAGGCCAAGCAGACCCTCAATTCGATCTGTCTTTGAGTCTTCATAATATCTTGCAGCAGGCGTTTATCCCTCGACACAGTGTCGGCCCAAATCGGGGCGCTATACATGGTCATGGAGAGAATGACATTGCCAAATAGCTTCCTCCTAGATTCTCCTGGGCCCCTGAGATTTGACATGATACGTCTTAAAGAGAGTATGCACCCACTGATCCGGGGAATAATGACCGAGAAATGATGTCTGAAATTCCACCCCGGGTCAAGGTGCAACTCCAAGTACTTAATAGAGGGATTGAATTGCACCAGATTGCCTTTCACAGATATACAGGATTTCGTACGATACCCCGAGGCGAGGCCAAAAAGCATAGTCTCAGTTTTTTCCACAGCAATTGTAAGGCCCTCAATCGTGTTAATTAGAGTTGCGAGTCCAAGTTCAGCCAAAGCAATAGTCCGAGAGAGAGAGCCCCCACTAACCAGCAGGAGTGTGTCGTCTGCATAGCAAACCACCGAACATCCCGCTGGCAGGGGCGCCCGGAGAATCACATCATAAGCGAGGTTCCATAGGGTTGGGCCGAGCACCGAGCCCTGTGGAACGCCGCATACAACAGATCTCTCCTGTTTACTGCCAGACCTATCTATATATATGTAATTCTGCGATGACTGAGGTAGCTTTGAATAATTTCGCGGAGGTGCGGGAGAAGCCTCTTTGTCGCCACGGCAGAGAGGATATGACCCCAAGGAATGCTATTAAAAGCATTATGGATATCTAGGTTAATCGCGATGATGCCTGTCCGGATGTCGCAGCCGCCTCGACCCTCGATTTGACCTCGAGCACCGCATCCGTGGAACGGTTTCTGCGAAAGCCGAATTGGGCATCGGCCAGACCGTGAGTATCTTCCAAGTATGTAACGATCTTATCATTTAGGATGCGTTCAAAAACTTTCGCAATCTCCGGAATGATACAAATTGGTCTATATGCACCGGGATCTTCAGGCGCTCCTTGCTTTTTGGGTATCAAAACGACTTTCGCTAACTTCCACTTGTTTGGAAAGCAGCCTGCTTTCAGTAGGGCTGTAAATGCAATGGCCCAACAATCAGCGAGAATCAGACCTGCTCTGTATATCACTTCCCTCGGGACACCATCCGGGCCCGGGGCCTTCCTAAGCCCTTTGGTTGTGGAGAGAACCCTCCTGATGTCTGCAGATGTTATCTCCATGCCTGGGTCCCAGACCAGCTCTGTTCTGGTGTTATGAGCAGAGCAGTCAGTGATGGGGAAAAGGGTGTCTAGGATTTGAGTTACCATGGTAGGTGAAAGTGTCTCCGAGATAGAGGGAGTAAACGGCCTCAGTTTACCCATTACCAAGCGATAAGGCTTACCCCATGGGTCCGCATCGATTGTCCTCAGTAATTCCTGCCAGGCGTTCTCCTTAGCTCTTTTAATTTCTAATCTAAGGGACTTCCTCTTACAAGTAACACTACCCAAGTGTGACACGCCGATTTGGCTGCAAGTTGGCACATTTTTAGAACTCGGAAAAATAATCGATACGTATTTTTTTTTATCGGCAAAGAAGAAGGTTTAAGGGTTGAAACTACCCCCTGTATTGCTCAAATACCCGTAAAATGCATAATAATATGCACGCGCATATGAAGTAAAACTAACTTCCATAGAACTTGGTATCTTGGGGTTTTTTGGGTCGCTGATTTCAAATCTGAGGTCATATTTACAAAATTCAAAATGGCGGATCCAAAATGGCGGAACAAATTTTACAAAACTTTTTGGTTTTTCGATGAAACTTGGTATGTAAACGGATTTTTGGGTGGCAGGTAAATTTTTGAATCTCAGGTAAAATTTTTCAAAATTCAAAATGGAGGATTCAAAATGGCGGACTAAATTTCATGAAAGTTGTTGTTTATTTCATAAAATACAGTATCTAGGGATCTTTAGGCTCTCTGATTTCGAATTTGAAGTTAAATTTTAAAAAGCAGAATGTAGATATTCCAAATTGACCCTCAAAATGTCTGAATATCTTTCGGATTATCATAAAAATTTGTCTAAAATTTTTTTGGCAGTTTGAGTTGGGCAGATGAAATATGATACAGAGGAATGATCGTGGTGCACTCTGGGGCCGTGAAGAAGATATAAGTAATTCACCAGCTAACGGAAGTAAAAATAATTATTTGATAATTACTTGTTGTCATTTCAAATTGTTAAAGTTAATGACATCTGTCCTCTTCACAATGAATTTTGTCAATTCAGTCCAGACATATTACATTTAGTTCCCGATGAAACTACGCAGATTCGCATCCTTCACCACGATCATTCCTCTGTATCATATTTCATCTGCCCAACTCAAACTGCCAAAAAAATTTTAGACAAATTTTTATGATAATCCGAAAGATATTCAGACATTTTGAGGGTCAATTTGGAGTATCTACATTCTGCTTTTTAAAATTTAACTTCAAATTCGAAATCAGAGAGCCTAAAGATCCCTAGATACTGTATTTTATGAAATAAACAACAACTTTCATGAAATTTAGTCCGCCATTTTGAATCCTCCATTTTGAATTTTGAAAAATTTTACCTGAGATTCAAAAATTTACCTGCCACCCAAAAATCCGTTTACATACCAAGTTTCATCGAAAAACCAAAAAGTTTTGTAAAATTTGTTCCGCCATTTTGGATCCGCCATTTTGAATTTTGTAAATATGACCTCAGATTTGAAATCAGCGACCCAAAAAACCCCAAGATACCAAGTTCTATGGAAGTTAGTTTTACTTCATATGCGCGTGCATATTATTATGCATTTTACGGGTATTTGAGCAATACAGGGGGTAGTTTCAACCCTTAAACCTTCTTCTTTGCCGATAAAAAAAAATACGTATCGATTATTTTTCCGAGTTCTAAAAATGTGCCAACTTGCAGCCAAATCGGCGTGTCACACTTGGGTAGTGTTACTTGTTAGTGTGATATTCATTCGCAAGATCATCGATAGCAGCTTGTTGGCCAGGTTTGAGGCGGGCCTAGACCATCGTCTGTAAGGCACCTTGCATTCTTGGCGTAAAGCGGCGATCGAGTCGTTCCACCAATAGACCCCTGGTGGATGGGTGCCCCGGCCACGAATACGAGACATAGCCATATTTGAGATGTCCGTTAATGAGGTTGTCACTCAATGAATGTAGGACCGCAGGTTCCTGTCCTCACTGAATGACTAGGAGTAAAAGAGAGCCGCAGTCGCAAGGAAGTCCTCATCAATTTTCCCTCTATTCCACACCGGGAAATGAGACCTAGAATCCCTAACCAGACCAAGCCCTCCTCCTATGGTGAATCTTATTGATCTATGGTCTGAGAGGATTTCTTCATCAAGGACCCTCCAATTCCTGATTCTAGTAGCCAGGATTCCAAAGGATCACGTAAGGTCAACAACCGATCTTCCCTGCAGGCAGACACATGTGGCAGCAGAATGAAGATTCAACAAATAAAGGCCTCTGGCCGCGGCCCAGTCAGAGAGAGCCCCGCCTCTAGCGCAGCGTGGACCATTGCGGTTCCAGCTTTTAGATCTGGCGTTAAAGTCACCAGCAACCACAATCTGAATGCCCTGGGCATGGTATTTATCGACCAAACAACCAATTTCAGATAGGATACGCGAGAACTGCGTCAGGGTCCACCTGGGGGGAAAGTAGCAGGCCACCAGGATTAAATTCCCCCATAGTACCGAAACAAACCCCGGAACAAACCTGCGTCCAACTGACGGCACGAATGGTATTTATCTCCCACTTTCCAGCGGATCGCCGCCAACGGGGGACTCTTCGGTGAGGAGGCCCAACCGACGCAGGAAGGAACTGAATAGGGCTCAGAGATTATGGCGATCGCTATATTAGTATCCTCCATGGATTTATCGAGGAGGTCCTGCGAGCCCCTCGAGTGATTCAAATTGATTTGAATAACGTCCATTATGTTTGTTCAAGATCTGTGTCCATCCTGAAGTCGCACTGCAAATCCACCTGAGAGGCCTGTCCCGTCTGCGTCAGATGACCAGAGCCTGGGGTCGGACGCGGCGGGCATGGCGGACAGGGGGGGGGCATTCTTGGCTGCCTGCCCTATGGTTGGCTTTGAGTCCTTTGTCAGTACAGATGGGATACCTAATAGAAACATTAATATATGGCTACTTAATATCAAATTAACAAATGTAGATTTTCGCCTTTTTTGAGCCCAATAGTGTAATAACAATAATTAATAGTTTAAGAAAACATATATTTACAATTTTACCTCTATACACATATTAAATAAGTTAAGCCTGAACGCGTTTCGGACTCACGGAGTCCTCTTCAGCAGGAGCTGAAAACTGACATCTTCTCGCATTACACTCAATAAAAAATAAATAATAAAAATAAATAAATAAATATAAATAAATAAAAATAAATAATTTAAAATTAATAAATAAAAATTAAATAACGGAATGCCCATAGCCGTGAGCATCTGTCGCAGTCGAAAAGATAAAACAAAGCATCGTGACGTCCTCCGGATTGTTAAACTCGGTGGAGCGATGACCGTAAAAGGAATAATCCGTCAAGTCAAGGGTTAAAATTATGAGTCGTCGCGGGAAGACTTTGTTTTTCATCGTGGACGTAACCAAAATATCAAATGTAACCGTTCTTATGTGTCTGGCTTATTGTTCTGTAATGAGTATGTATAATGTATAGGACGATGAAACGGTCATCACTACACTGATACCTAATAGAATTCTTGCACGCGGCCGTCTTATGGTTGGGTTCTCCGCACCTATAACAGAGACTACTGCGATCTACAGTCTCCGGGCAGCAAGGCCTAGTGTGTCCTCTGGCGAGACAGCGAAAACATTGCATAGGTCTCTTAGCAATCAGTTCAGCCTTGACCGTAGTCCAGCCTATCCGTATTTTCCCATCCTTTGCTACTGTGCTTGCAACAGCAGTGGAGCAACGCACCCACACCGCACGAAGTCCACTGCGCAGGGTCCTGAAAGAGCTACGCCAAACCTCTCTCGGATCGCAGCCAAGGGCAGTTATTGCTGACAGCAGTTCCTCCTGGGAAATAGAGTCATCAAGTCCTGATAACTTGATCTCAGATCTTTTGGTAGGGCTGGAGACTGTCACCCCTGCCATGTCGAGTCTTCTGATGCTGTTTGCCAGCTTGTTTGCCTTTTCCGCAGTGGGGTCTCCTGGGATTTCAATAATAATCCCCCCCGTGGTAGACTTTTTAATTCTAGAGTCTGAAATCCCTAGATCTTTTAGGGAGATGCTGGTTCTGGCATTCCGCATGATCTCTGCAAAAGTTAGCGTACCACCCGGAGCACAATTGACTGTGACTGCGGAAGACCTTGGGGGTTTCGGAAGCTGTAGCTTGGAGGGAGCGAATTTGGGACTCGTGCCCCCATTTCTGTTCCTATTCCTTCTCCTACCAGTGACTATGGTCCAATCACTCTCCTTGGTATTTGGCTTCCCAGGCTCTCCTGTGGCTGTAGGAGTCCCAGAGCTTGAACCTGAACCCATATTACCGGAGATAGCAGGCCCAGAGGGGACCACCAGAGCTGAGCCTTTGGGTTCGCATGCCTTTCTTGCGTTTCTTTTTCTTCTTCGTATGGTTAGAATCCCCTTCTGGAGTAGAAGACATATCCAGAGCAGTAATCAGCTCCTCCGCAAAGTTGTGTATAATCCTAGTAATTTTCCCCTCAGCATTGTGTGCCGTAGAGGGAGGAGACGTTGGTCTCCGTTTGACAGAGGAGGGAGGGATAGACGGGCGACCTCCTTGATCCCTAGACAGAGAGAGAGAGAGCAGTTTTCAACTTGGGAATGGTGATCTGTTTTTCCTCCTCCATGATCCTGGAGGTGCCCTTCAGTGCAGGCCTGATCACTGGGGGTGGCCGTCACGACTTCCAGTTCATTGGTCGTCACCCCTTCCATGGGAGCAGGCGAGGAGGTGGTCTGCCTACTCTTGAGTCTCTCAAGCTCTTTCCTCAAGATTCTCCTATCTTCCTTTAATTTTCGGTTTTCCACCTGCAGATCGTGGACCTGCATTCTTGAGAAAGCGGGATCGCCCTGCTCCGAGGCCCACCTACTGAGTGTTTGAACACCGAAAATAGCGCGTTTAATATTCACTCGAATAATCTTACTAACTACGCCATTTAGGTTGGATGATTTTTTTCTGCACTCCTCAACTTTTTGCAACCACTCGCAAAGACGAGCGGCAATGTCTGGAGTGGGTGATTGATCCATGGATAACACGTGTTCAATATCCGAACCTACAACATCCGAACCTACAACGTCTTCTTTCTCTTCGTCGCTAATGTTAGCACATTTCCTCTTCCTGGTACTAGCACGCTTCGCAGATCTTGATGTCGCCGGGCCAGGCGTCGAATCGATAGAGCTACGGCGCGAAGAAACTTTACTCGAAAAGACCTCGTCCTCGGGATCGTCCATCGTGAGATCCAAGCGATCCATCTGCGTCGCAGAATCCCCGACACCAGGGGTCTGGACCTCGGAAAGATTTTTTGCCGGTTGTTTCTTCCTAAGTGAGGAGATGTCAATCGAACATCTTTCTACCTTGACGATTGCCGGTTTAACAAACGCTCGTCAACAACGAGTCTGCAAGCCCATCGCATGATGACGATGCGGCGGGGGCTGGGATGATACCCCCTTCCGCACCGGCAACTGGCCGAAAACCTGTTGCGGTAAGTTTTCTTCTTCTTTATAATCCATGTCCATAAATGTAAACTGGTTGGTTTTATTTTGGAGTAGCCTTCTCCTAGATAGGTTACCTTACCTGGCTGTTGAGCCCTATCCGCCCAGTATCGGCTCCAGGGTGACTCAACCTTCCTCACGGGTACGAGTTGGCCCCCAACCGGCTTCCAGGGAAATGCTGCTGACTCTTCTTTACTGTCACCGTCGTCCTTCTTCGGTCTTAAGTCTTTACTCTTGATCTTGTTCAGATCTTGAGTCCGATCTTGAGTCTTCTTGGCCTCATACTTGGGTCTTCTTTTTTCGGACAAGGGGGGTGAATTTTGCCCTGTGGCACCAACGTCCCGCAGGACTCCCCAAGTCCCTGCCTCGGCATTTGCCCTAAGTCCCACGGAAAAACCACAGGACAAAAACCGTGGGCGAGGCAGTCTTCTTTTCCAAAACAGTTAAAAGTTAACAGGAAAAGGCAGGAACGAAGGACAGCTCCGAACTCCGGGAACAGCTTCTCTCCCCAGCCGATCCCCTTCGGCTCCGAGCCGCGCACCTCTCTTTCTTAAAAGAGAACTCAAAACGCAGTAACTAGGAAAACAAAAACTTTAAACTGAACGAGCAGACTTTTGTCCGATTTCAATTCCTTTCAGGGGGATTTCCCCCTTCGCGGTTCTCCCCCCCTCGGCGAATCTCTTCTCGCGAAATTCAAGTTCGGCTTCTCTAGAAGCAAATCTTCGCGGCTCTCCCCCAAAATGACCTTTGTGGCCTTTGCTAGCTCGATAGCCGCCCTCAGAGAGGAGATCCCCTCTAATTGAAGAGTTTTCTTCACGCCATCGGTGAGCGCCGAAATAAATTGCGTGCACGCTATCTTCTTGCGCACCGCGAACGGGCACTCGGGGTAGGCGAGACGAGCGAGTCTCCATGGTGGAAGGATATATGGTGCGCAAAACTCGTAAACCACGCCCCTTTTCAGCCTTCGGCGCCCGGAAAAATACAAAGCAGACAACTGCGAAAAACGAAATGTTTAGCTTTGAAAAGTTTGCACGACTGGTGTATAGCGTCCTTTTCGCACTCTCTGATTATTTTCTTCCATCTCACTTTGTGTTATATATATAGTTTATTATATATATAGTTATTGTTGACATTTTCTGTCGAAACGTGAGTGACGTGAAATGTGAAAAATCATTAAAAATGGTGCGCTGCATAGTGAAAATTTGCAAAAATAATTGCAGAACATGCACACCCGAGCAAGCAAATTTTCATAAATTACCGGATAACGAAATAATCCGTGAAGGATGGTTTCGGCGCATTGGAGAGGTCGTATTGCCTTCTAACGTCGTTAACGGTATGCTTCTGCATGATAAAATTCAAATTTGTTTATTTAGATATACTGTATCATGAAGTAACGAAAACTTGTTTGAAAGATCAGAAAAGTTTTGTAACGTGTAATCAATTTTATCTGTTATTTTAGCACGAATTTGTTCCGTACACTTTACTCCCAAATCTTTTGTTCAACCAAAGAAGAAGAGAAGAAAAAATAGTTTTAAGAGACAACTTTTGCCAACTGCTGTACCAACGTTGCATCTGGTAGCAACAAACGAACAGTAAATTGGATGTGTAATTTTTTAAACAGAGCAAATATTGATGTTCGCTTTTTTAAAAATAATTATTAAGAATAATAAAGTTAAGTTAACATAAATTATTGATATTCATGTGCTCATGACAAGATGACTATGGATCAACTGTTGCTCCAAGAATTATGTGACAATGAAACTACAATCAATTACATTTATATTTTCTTCATTAGGGCACATCATGAAGGCAATGTAAATTGTAACATTGTTAGGCGGACCTTTAATTTGGTTTGTCTATCTTCGTCAACTGTAGCACCAATAAATGCTGCAAGTCTGTCGCCTGTGCCAGGCCCATCAATGGAGAGAATCTCATCTGCTGAGCCGAAACTTTCATCTTTGCCACGTTCATCAACACCCATATTAAGAATGATGACAGAACCTTTGCCTGATTTGAGTATGCTAGATGAGACAGATATGACAGGTCAGCATGAAACTCCAACAACGTCAGTATCTTGTCGGTATGTATCACAATACAAGTACATAATTAGTCCTACTAATAATAATAGTTTCATAGATCAATATATTTCAGTAATGAATCTAAGCAAAGTTGTGGATGAATGTTTTGTAGCTTTCCACGGTGAAGGCTTTTCAAAGGAAGACTACGTCATCCGAAAAGTTGTCTCCCTCGTTAAAAGCTACGGATATGATTCAAATTGGGTACCTAAGGAAGTGCCTGTACAATGCCTCGTTAGAACTCGCACATACATCAGAGTAAAGGAAATTAATAAAAAAGGATACACAAGAAAGGAAGAAAAAAAAACTGACAAAAATGAATGTTTTTTCTGCAAAAAGAAAGTGCAAATAACTCGTCTAGTCGACAATAAACAATGTGCAATAACATTTGTACACAATTTGAGTCTGATTTGAGACTTTCTTTGTTCAAATAACTCGTCTAGTCGAAAAAAAGAAAATGTGGAAAAAGCTACAGAAATGATACAAAAGATTAAAAATGTTATTTTAAAATGTTAATTAAAATGTTATTTTAAAAATTTTATTCTTATTATTAAAAATTTTACTCTTGTTATTAAAAATTTTATTCTTGTTATTCCTTTCCTTTTAATTTTGTGCGAATTAGTTTTTGTAATTAATTGGCTAGAATTTGGTGGCAATATTCTATAATATACATATAAATATATATATAAATATAATTATATAAATATTTAATTATATTATATTGTATAATATGTCACATAATACACATTCGTATATTGTAACAGTCTAGTCAGTCAATTCTGCAATGTACCGCCACTTACATCCCTAGAATTCTAGGGATTTCCTTATGTTGGTAGACATATATTTTTGCGGGACGCGATTAGAAAGAAACAGCAGATTTTAGAGAGAGAACGCGTCGTTTTGCGCACACCATATATCCTTCCACCATGGCGAGTTTCTCCAACTCCCCCCCCCCCAAGCGCGGCGAAATCCTCTCCATTTCTCTGTTTCCGGTTCGCGAACTGCGCATAGCAACTCTGCGCCGAAAGTGTCTCCCCGAAACGCAATTCGAGACGAAATTTCAGTTCGGCGAATCCCAAACTGTCAACGTCCTGGATGGACTCAAGGACGGAGCGCGTCTTCCCTCGCAAGCTTGACGCGAGGGCGATTGCCTTAAAAGATTTGCCCCATCGATTCGCGTGCGCAACCAGATCAAACTGTACGAAGAACTCCCACAACGAAGCCGACCCGTCGAACGTATCGGGCTTAAGCTTGAAACCGGTCTCGGAACGCTCGCCACCTTTGCACGCCGGGACACGCTCCGCATCCACACGCCCCGCGCTACCGCTCTCACTCGCAAGAACGCAACCCGCGTCCGCTCGCCCCGCGTCACCGCTCTCGCTCGCAAGAACGCAACCCGCGTCACCGCCCTCGCGTGGGTTAGCATTTCTAAAATCGGAAAGACTTAGCTGGTTCCGCAGTGTCCGCAGCTCCTCGTCCTGCCGCAACCGCTCCGCAAACTCCTCCCTGTTCCTCCCGCATCGAGCGCATCTCCGTAAGAATCTGGGAGAGGGTCACCGCTTCGGTTGTTCCCTCGTGGCCTCTCGGGCTCTCTTCCCCGTCTGCACCGGGGAGGATGTAACCGCGAACATCACTGAACGTCGGTAAACGGAAGTGCGACTGTCCGTAGAAATGTATCCAGCTGTCCTATCCCGGCTGAGTCCCCAAAATGTTGTACTCTCGCACGCTTCCGTCACTCACACACTCACGGTTCCGCGGCTCACTCGCGGAAAGAAACAACTCGGTTATAAATTTCAAGCGAACGATTTATTAATTAATTAGAGATACAGGCGTCCATTAATCTGACAGCTCCGTAAACAACAACTCTCCTGGCAACGCATCAACAAGCGTCGCCAGGGAACGAGACTCAATCTCCGGTACGCATCTTCACTGCGTACCGGGTGACCAGGCGTGGGAGCAACAATATATACACATATGTTCTTTTAGCCTACGCTTAAATAATTCTATTTGTTCACATGTTTTTACTTCAGTTGGCAAGGCAGTATACATTTTCGCTCCTTCGTAAAACATACTCTTTTGCGCGCTTCTTGTTTTCCGAAATTGGATTGCAATATCCCCGGCTTGTCGTGTTTGTCTTTCACTCTTATTTCCTACTATTACTATCCTATTCCTTAATTGATTTGGTAACATATTTTTTAAAATCTTAAAAATAAATATGCACACATTATAATATAACCTCTGTTTTATGGACATGAATTGCAGACTTTGCAACATATGTTCCACTTTGGTATACCTATTACATTGCAATATAACTCGCATGGCTCGATTTTGCGCTATCTGCAATTTATATAACTGTGTTTCCCCCATATCTATTAACAGCGTTGCACAATATTCAAAATGAGGTGCTATAATTGATTTATATACAATACATCTGGTATACATCGATATAAAGTTACCTATTCTATTTAAAAAACTTGTTTTCTTTCCTATTTTTTCAAACATATAATCACAATGATCTTTAAATCGGAGCCTATCATCAATAATTATACCCAAGTATTTCATTACTTCTACTCGCTCTATCTCAGTTCCATCTGAACATTTCAATACAATATCTGTTTTCAGTTCCTTCCTAATACTCCTAACAATCATGTACTTCGTTTTTCCAGCGTTCATTTTCAACTTATTTACATTCATCCATTTTTCTACTGTTCTAAACGCCATATTCATTTTATTCTCTATCTCCGCACTGTTTTCTCCAGTTACATATATTAATGTATCGTCTGCGAACATTTTTATGCTACACCCTTCAGGACAGACATTAATTATATCGTTTATATATATAATAAATAACAGAGGCCCCAACACAGACCCTTGTGGCACTCCATATTCGGTGGCAATTAATTTTGACCACTTATTATTGATACGGACCTGTTGTGTTCTATTGTTTAAATATGATTGTTTAAATATGATTTTAACCATTTTAATACTATTTCTCTAATTCCATATTCGTATAACTTCTCTATTAATCTTTCTCTATCAATTGTTTCAAACGCCCGTTTAAGATCTATAAAAATTACTTCTACTATTTTTCTTTCACTTACTATTAATTTCTACTCGTCAATAATAGTTTGAATCGCCGTTTCACAAGAATATTGTTTTCTAAAACCCGATTGCTCCGTTGATATTATTATGATATTATTAGATTCAAAGTACATTTAAGTTTGTTTTTTTACTAATTCTAATACTTTTTCGAAATTTGGTAACATAATAGGTCTATATTCACTTGCTTTTTTTGCCTTTTCTATTTTTGGTATCGGTATTATTGTCGATGTTTTCCAACTTTCAGGAAAACTTTTTGTGAGAAAGAGAGGGAGAGGGAGCGGAAGGGAGAGAGGGGGAGTGGTGAGGGGGCGAGGGAAAGGGAGGGAGAGAGGGAGAGGGAGAGATAAAGCAGTCACATTGTTTTACCCTCGTCGATCGGCTGATGATCTACCAGCGGGATCCACCTTTAGTAGGGCAGTTGCGATTAACGACGCGTATTAGGGACAATGAAAGAGAGAGAGAGAGAGAGAGTAAGAAAGAAGAAATCTCGGTCGCACACGTTTATTCGCGTGATCGTCGGCTACATGGTCAGTTTTGTACTTAAGCTACAACTTTTAAGAAAGTTAACGATAAAGAATCGCAGGCGAGCGCGTAGACGGTAGACCGAAAACCAACTAAACGCAAAGCTCTGTTCTCCCGGCGCGATCGGTTGGGGAGCTCAACAACAAGAAGAAAAACGTCGTATTGACTCGACCACAGACTCGATCGCACGTGGAAAACAATGATTTGGTTCTACGCACTCCCGGTCCCCCAGCCCAGGCTCGCTAACAAGGGGAATCCCAGACATGGTCCCCTCCGATTTTGCCGAGCTTTATACATATTATAGACTTACCCTTCCACTACATCATAGTACAATGATACGATGCAACTCTCTTGAGCTGAAAGCGACCGCCCACCCTCAGCAGGCCGTCTGGGTTCAGAATGGGTTTGAGAGACAGTAAGGGTGACCGGACCGGAGGCTGCTGGTGTTTCTCAAGACAGGCTATCTCCTCATTGAAGTCCTCCTCTTGAGCGATCCGCGTTCATCGCTTGCGGGCCTTGTGCAGCTCTTCGACCGTCAGAAAACCCAATTGCTTGTTTTAGAGATATTGTAGGTTGTGGCGGAACCTGAGACAGAGCGCTGATGCGCGTAGTAAACACATCAGGGTCGAATACCGATGCATCAGATCGCTCGCGGCCACAACTCCTCCACCTTAGCGCCACCGTCAGGTGAGCTTGGTTCAGGGCCCGCATAGCCTGAGCTGGCACGCCAGGACGGGCCGTTTAACCAAGAATCGAGATCAGCCAGTGCGGCAGGGGACACGCCTCGCATAGTCGCGTCTGCCGGGTTGTCCCTTGTCGACACATACCTCCAGTGTTGTGGAGGCACCAGATCCTGCATTTTGGCCACTCGGTGGACAACGAACGGCTTCCAGCGCGCTGGATGAGACCGAATCCATGCCAACGCTACTGTAGTGCGTCCGTCCAGGCGAAAGTTGGAACATCCTTTAGGTTCAACCCTCGAGCGGTGCTGTGGAGGAGGAGCGTCAGCAGGACGGCTCCGCATAATTCCAACCGTGGTATCGATATGGGTTTAACTGGAGCCACCTTGGTTTTGGCGATCAGGACAAGTCACATCACCTGACGCACTCACGGACCGGAGGTATACTGCCGCTGCGTAGATGCGGCGTCTGAAAAGCCGTGTAGCTCTATCGAGCCCTCCGGCCCTCTGAGGTTTACGCAACATAGGATGCTTAGCTGGTTTAATTGGAGCAGGACCTCCGTGAACGTCACCCATGCCGCACGCTGGTGATCCAGCAGCGCCTCGTCCCAGGAGAGGCCGGCCATCCACAGGTCCTGTATGAGGATCTTACCGAAGACAAGGACTGGAGCAGCCCATCCAAGTGGGTCAAAGAAGCGAGCCACCTTTGACAAGACCGTCCTTTTGGTGAGGTCCTTCGAGGTCGTGACAGGCGCTACCCGTAATGCAAAGCAGTCGTCGCGAGGGCTCCACAGCACCCCTAGAGTGCTGATTCCGTCTCGGTCGAAAAACATCTTTTTTTTCTTTGTTGTCGAGGAGGAAACCTTTTATAGGTACCCCAGAGACCCTGGGGGGTCTCTGGGGTTATATGGGACTTTCCCAGAGGGAGACAAGTCCCTCTGGGCTTACCCACTAAAACCTCCCCGGGGTGCCATTCCTTAGCCCGTACTGAGGGGTGGGTGGGCATCACCAGTGGTATTCATCCACCCACCCCTCGGGCTGGTCGTCGTTGACGACCTCATCTTGGGGGGAGAGGAAGACGGAACTTCCTTTCCTCCATTGTCTGTCATAATGGGGAAGGCCCGACACCCCGAGACCTTCCCCGGCCCCTCCTAGATGTTGTTGGGGGGCCGTGGTGCCCCAGAGGCCCCAGCCCCTGGGACGACCACCCCACCGGGAGGGAGATAGGAGTTATTCTCTCTCCCGGCTAGCTTTACCTGGTGGGGGGGAGGGATCGGTGGGTCCCTCCCCCCTGGGGGGAACTCCCTGTTTTCACTTGGAGCACTCAGTTTGAGTGCCCCTCGGAAGTTCCCCCAACACCTCTCATCACCGCGCGCACGAGCTAGTCGTGTGCGCGGGCTAAATTAAATGTGAGGAGGCCCCCTCGCTGTGCCAGGCAGCCCACGGAGGGACTGACCGGCACGAGGGAGGCCTCCTCTCTACAAGAGGGTGCGACGTATCGCACGGCCTCCTAAAGAGGTGTTGGCAGGGTTCCCCATTAACAGCAGGGGAACTCTCTTAACGTCAAGGGCGCAGGTGCGCCATTCGATAATGGGGGATCCGCCTGACCCTCCTGTAAGTTGGAGGAGGTGGATCCCCATTGTCGTCGTCACCCTCGGAGGGGCAGGGTGGGGGTACCACCTCCACCTCCCCTCTCCTGATGCGTTCGGCTGTCTCCTTCTGTGACATGACTTTGCCACAGAAGGAGACGAACGCGTTCCATTTCTCCTCTCCCTCCAGGATTTTGGGTATGATACCCCGGAGGGAGAGGTCTGCAGTGCCTACCACATCGGTCAGGGCTCGGCGCTCTGTGTCCCATGCGGGACAATCTCTCAACGTATGGAGGGCCGAGTCCCTGCCGGCCGCGCAGTGGTGGCACTGCGTCGTGCGCTCGCGCCCTATGCGACGCAGGTAGACCCCGAAACAGCCGTGGTCTGTCAGTACCTGCGTCGCATGATGGGTTAGCCCGCGTCCGCGCCTATCTACCCGTTCGGGTAGGTAGGGCCGGATGGTGTCAATGGTCCATCTGCCCGCCGAGGCGCTCCACAGGGAGGCTTCCCACGCCTCCACAGCGCCTTGGCGGGCCCTTTTCCGAATCCTGGCCACGGTCCCTGGTGCTAGGCGGGCCCGCCCCACACCGCCCGGCCCCCTCGTGCGCCGATAAACCTCGGCGCACGAGTTGGCCGTAAAAACGATGGGGACGAGACCCACCAGGACCGTGGTTGCCGCGTACGACGTGGTACGCCCGATAGGCCCGAGCCGCGCGAATGGTCAACCGCCGCTGCACACGTTGTAAGTCAGTTTTGATTTTGTGGTTGGCCGCCGCGGCCTCGAACCAGACCGGTGCCCCATAAAGGAGCACCGATTGTACCACATTAGCGTACAGACGTCGTACGCGGCCTCCGGGACCACCGACGTTGGACAGGAGGCGGCCCAAACTCGCCGCCATCCTGTCCGCTTTGGGGGTTATCTTGTCAAAGTGTTTGGCAAACCCCCAAAGCCCATCCAAGGTGAGGCCTAAGTATTTCATAGTAGGCCCCACCTGGACGCGGACCTCCCCCACCCAAAGCTGGATGGGGGGGGGTTGCCCCTTTTCTTTACTGTAAAAGAAGATCGCTTCGGTCTTCGTAGGGGCAACCTCCAAACCCATGTGGCTTATTGAGCGCACGACAGCGCGGACGGCGTCATTTGCGCCGTCACGCGCTTCTTCCCAGGTGCTCCCCCGGGACAGTACTAAGGTGTCATCTGCATAGCACAGCAGATGACTGCCCCAGAGGAGCGCCGTGCGGAGCACCCTGTCGTATGCGAGGTTCCATAGCAGGGGTCCCAACACAGACCCCTGCGGAAGTCGGAAAACATCTTGTCCTCTAACTCTTTGTTAGAACACAGCTCGGGCACGTTTGCCGCCCATTTACTTAGCTCGAATCCGCCGGCGGCGAGGATCGCCTTTTTTTTTGTTAACCCAGTGGAAATCTTTTATAGATACCCTGGAGACCCGGGGGAGTCTCCAGGGTTATGTGAAATTCACCCAGGGGGAACAAGTTCCCCCTGGGCATACCCACTAAAACCACTGGGGGTGACCTTCTCTAGCCTATGATGAGGGAGAGCAGGGTATCACCTTGTGGCATTCGTCCTGCTCCCCCTCGGGCTCGGCCATTAATTGGCCCCTTCCCGGGGGAGGAAGTGTGAAGCACTCCCTCCCCAGAATTTACACCATGCCCGGGGAAGGCCGGGTCACCACCGACCTTCCCCCCGCTCCCCAGATGTTAGGAGGGGGGCCGCCCCGGGGTGTTAGTGGGGCAAGAGGCGACTGGGGGCCGCCGCCCCCAGTCACCTCTTCTTTTTACGCTTCCCAGCGGCTGTTGATGGGCCCGCAGCGGGGGCAGAAGAGGAAGGCAGAACTTCCCCCCCCCCGGCCAAGCCCAGCCGCATGGGAGCGGATGGTCCCTTTACGGGATTTATTGGGAGGCACCCCCTGAACCTCTACCCCCCCCCCCCCCGAAGAAGGGGGCAAGGGAGGACTCTTGGGGGGCACCTCCGGCTCCTTAACCCCTGCCTCCCCGGGACGGCACGGAACAGGGGGCTCGGGCAGGCCTAGACTTGTAGCTGTAGATAGGTCTTCCACGTCAGGAATTCCACCGCCCAATCCACATCCTCGCGGGTGGACTGTTGGGGGTGGTCTGCACAAAGACGGACCATACACTCCTTCACCCACTCGCGAGTAAGGGTTATATCCTCCTCCTCTATCTCCTCCAGGGAGAGGGAGAACCAAGCCGCCCACTCTCTCGAGGACTCTTTACTCCAGAGGGGAGCCTTAAACTCCCCTACTGGTTTACCGCACCCACACCCCTTTCCCCTGGCCTCATCTTCCAAGGCCAGGGGGGTGTCACTGGTAGCACCCACCGCCGCCCGATCCCCCCCCGTCGGTAACCTCTGAAGACTGACCACCGGGGAGAGACCGGACAGTTTGGGATCTGCCCCAAACCTCTCCGCCACCCTCAAAGGGGTGGAAGTCACCTCAGAACCCGGGAGAGGGACTCTCCCCCCTCGACGCCTGCCACCGAGCCGGCGGGGGAGACACCCCCCGCCGACTCGGTGACAGCATCCACTTCCATGCTCTCCCCTGCGGGAGAATCCGTCCCATTGGGCGGATCCTCCCGCAGGGGAGGATCCACCACCATTGCTTCCATTTGGGGAGAAGACGCCACGACCGACGGGGGCGCCTCCCCAAGTACCTCAGGAGGGGGTATAACCTCCCTCCCCTTCCTCCTCCTTCTCTTTCCTCCCCCCTTGCGGGGAAGAACCACAGGGCACCCGCCCCCACCAATACGGTGGGAGGCGGGAAGCCCCTCGTCCTCACACTTAGGGCAGTGTGCGGCCCGAGCCGCACACTGCCCAACATGGTGCCCCTCCACCCCACACCGGAGGCAACAATTGCCCCGGTCGGCGGTGGAGGGACACCAGCGCCTTATGTGCCCCCTCCCCAGGCACTTGAAGCACCTGGGGGGGGGGGGCACTAA
Organism: Crematogaster levior; assembly: GCA_901521435.1. Lineage (NCBI taxonomy): Eukaryota > Metazoa > Arthropoda > Insecta > Hymenoptera > Formicidae > Crematogaster > Crematogaster levior. Next base: position 31,683 of record CABEGB010000176.1, read on the forward strand.
CCTCCGGGAGGGTCTGTGTTGCCACCGTCCTCGTGGCCTTGGACCCCCCCCTCTTTTAACCACAGAGGCGTAGGTCCCGGACAAAACCGGCGAACCAACGCCTCCCGAGTTACCCGGGGGGGGGCAAGCCCCCCCCCGAGCACCTGCACCTCGGCTCCAGCTCCTCCAAAAGGTGGAGGAGCGCGACGAGGGCTCCCCGAACCAAGGTCTGGAGAGCCCCACCCTCACTCGCAGTCGCAGAATAGTGCGAGGCGCCTGCGGCGCACGCCCCGCACCGCCCGTCGTCCGATGACGACACAGGGGGGGCCGGGACCATACCCCCCCTGCGCCGGCCTCTGAGGGTCCGGTTCCTCTGAGGCGGTACGTCTAACTTCTTTTGAAACATAGCCATCCATAAAAATGTAATTTTTTTACGTGGTTGTCTTCCACGGGAGGGTTATTTCGGAGCCCCCCACTCCTAGATTGGCTGGGATAACCCCCCTCACGAGTCCGACCTACCCGGGTTTTTTAACATGGTTATTCCTTCCATGTGTGCGCTCCTAGACCCCTGGGATTTCTCCCAGGGGAACCCCTCCACCACGGCAAGGTGGCGCACAACGGAGGGGGGCGACGATCGCCTGTGTTTACCGCTTGGTTTCGGTCGCTTCCTTGAGAGTATGACCGTCCGTCAGGATGTCGTCGACATACGAGTGTGACCTTGATAGCGTTGGCCCCGAGAAGGAAGTTGGATCCTTTGTCGTCGGTAAGCTGCAATAGAATGCGCAGCGCCAGGTACGGCGCTAATGCTGTACCGTAAACTACCATCAGCAGCTGAAAGTCCTGCACCTCCTGGGCGGGGTCCGATCGCTACAGGATGCGCTGCAGTTTGATATCCTCTTTGTGTATCTTAATTTGACGGAACATCTTGATGATGTCCATCGTGAAGGCGTACCTGAATAGTCGCCTGCGCGACAAGATCGCCCAGAGCTCGAACTGCAGCTTCAGCCCAGGAAGGAGTAGGTCGTTGAGTTGAGTAGCCGGTTGAGGTGCAGTGCGACGCGTTGAAGATGACACGTATCTTGTCGGACGCGTTCTTGAAGACGCGGCAAGTAGTAAGCGTCGACCTCGTGGACTTCAGTGGTGGAGACGTTGGACATGTGGCCGAGTTGGTGATACTCTTCGGCCATGAAGGTCACGTACCTTTCGCGCAGCGTTGGGTTGCGCGATAACCGGCGTTTCAAGCCGACTAGCAGAGCGAGCGCCTCCCTTCGGTTGTGGCCCAAGCAGATGTCTTTGTCCGCCCTCTTGAGCAACCGCACCGTATACCGGCCTTGCGAGTCACGAAAGTGCGTAGCCGCGAACTCGCTTTCGCAGCGTACGGTGTGGCGGCAGGCTCCGATGGCAACTCTTCAAGTTGCCAAAGAGTGTGGTTCACTTCCGTCCAGGAAACGGAGGCGTGAAACGCAGAAACGCGCGAATGTTCGGTGCTTGACGGCAAGGCAGAGGCTTGTCCCATGAGGACCCATCTTAAAGCGGCTTGGGCGAAGGGTGTGTCGCTGGGTCCCACTTTGAGTCCTTCATCGAGCAGAGATCCATATGCGTCCGCTCCAAGGATGGCGTTCACGGTGGCTGGCCGGTTGTAGTCCGAGTCAGCGAGTGGCAACCCTGCTAGGTGGGGCCAGTTTTGTTGCTGCACTTGTTTTGCTGGGAGGAGTGATGTGAGCCGGGGAAGTACCAAGGCTGCCGGAAGATGCACGTGCACGCTGCGTGGTGAACCAATCATGAGCGTGACCGCATGAGTGGCAACGCCAGAGGTCACTCCCTGTATTCCGGAGACAGGCACGTGAACGCGTTTTCTGGCTAAACAGAGTCTCTGGGCGACTTGTTCCGTAACGAACGAGGCTTCCGACCCAGAGTCCAGGAGCGTCTGAATGATGATCTCGTCCCTTTCCAGGCTAAAGCAGTTCAGCTGCGCCGTTGAGAACAGGACTTAGTTTCCCGCCGTGCTGGTGAAAACCGCCACATTGGATGCCGCTGGGGATGTGGGGGGTGCATCCAAACTGGTGACGCCGCTGACCCTTGCATCCTTAGCCGGAGCGTCCGTATCGAGGATAGGAGAGTTGTCCGACTGGTGCAGCAAGATGTGATGCTTGTCGCCGCAGCGGAGGCATCGTAAGCCAGACGGGCAGTTTGATACTGCGTGCTTTAGTTTGAGGTAGTTGAAGGACGCGCCCTGTCTTCTAACGTGATCTCGACATTGAGGCACTGTGAGGTCCTTGAAGCGCGTGCAGTAATTGAAGAGGTGGTTGGCATATAACGCAGCGTTTGGCGGATTTGCCCGTTGTTGAGGCTGTGAGAGTATTCACCTTCTGTTTCTTGTCGGCCTTGCTCACTGCCACGGATTGCGGAGCGGTTTTGAAGTTGACGGCCTCCAGTGCTCGAATGCGCGTCTGCAAGAAATCCTGCAGCTTGGTGAGTGTCGGGAACTCGGAGCTGGTCTCCAGGGAGGCTTCCCAAAAGAGGCGCGAGGACGTGTCCATCTTCTTCACCATGACGTGCACAAACCAGTCGTTCCAGTGGGCAACTGAGCGTCCCAGGGATTCGAACGATCTCCTGGCCTGTAGTGCAGTGCTGCTCAGCTTCTTGAGTCCAGTGGAGGAAGGCTTGGTCATTATAGGGCTGTTCAAGAAGGTTCGCATGTGCGTCGCCAGCAAGACTCGTTTGCTGTCATATCGAGACGTCAGGCCCACGCTAGTTCGTATCCATTGTCGCTCATCTCCACGTTGGCGACAGCCGCAGTGGCTTCACCAGAGAGGCTGACCTTCAAATATTGAAGCTTTTGTGCGGGGCCCAGATCAGGAACATCACCGACGAGCAATCGAAAGCGATCCCGGAAGCCTTCCCACGCCAGTTGATCCCCAGCGAAAGAAAGCAAACTGATCTTCGGCAACTGGACATCTGGCACCGGAAGTGACGGGGTCAGGAGTCTCGGGTTTCGGAATTGGTGTGTCATCCTTTATCAGAGAGGTGATTCGCGTCTTTGCGTTGAGATAACTGTCCTCCGTGGAGGAGAAGACACCGCTCTTCATGTAGAGGACGGCTGCGGGATCCTCTGATCTGGTCAGCTCGAAGTGCATTGCCTCATAGCGTTGCCAATATCCCTAGAGCCAATCTGGTCTTGAGATACGACTGGGTGATCTTATCCTTCCCGACCTTAAGGAGGTTTTCCCAAAAGCAATCGATGAAACCTTTGGTGATGTTGTGCTTCTTGAGGTCGACCGCCATTCTCTCTTTGGGTGGTCGTTCGCCGATTACAGTACTATTTTTCACTGAGTGCGATGAGCTCGCAGGCGCGATTAGCGCGGCGTGGAGCGAGAGCTCGTAGGTGCGGGTAGCGCGCGGCACGGAGCGAGAGTTCGTTGGCGCAGGTAGCGCACTACACGGAGCTCGTAGGTTGTTATGTGCCGTGCACGTGATCGCCGTCACGGTAGCACGTGACAACAGAAGCAAGGCACGGAGCGAGTAACTCCATCAGAGGACCTGGTGCACCACGCACTTCACTCTCCCCTCGGCTCTCTTTGGACCACTATCACAGTAATAGCTATTAGGTGTACAACTTTGCTTCCGCCGTTTTTTTTCTGAAATTCGAGGCTTTATTGTAAAAAACTGGTTATACATTTATTCAAAGTATTGTCCATCGCTGGCCACTACTTTCTCCCATCTTTCGGGCAGCGTACGAATCGAAAAAACTGGTCTTTTGAGGCGATCCACGAATCGATCTAATTTTTTACTTCTTCATAAGACCGGAAGTGTTGGTCAGCCAGGCCGTATGTCATTGATCGAAACAAGTGATAGTCAAATGGAGCAACGTCTGGAGAATACGGCGGGTGGGGTAGGACTTCCCATTTCAACGTTTCCAAGTATGTTTTGACTACTTTCGCAACATGGGATCGAGTATTGTTATGCTACAAAATCACTTTATCGTGTCTCTCGTTGTATTGCGGCCGTTTGTCTTTCAATGCTGGGCTCAAACGCATCAATTTCGATCGCTTATGATTGTTTCAGTCGGTTTTAACAGCTCATAATACACTACGCCGAGCTGGTCCCACCAAATACAGAGCATGATCTTGGAGCCGTGAATATTCGGTTTGGCCGTCGACGTGGAAGCATGGTCGGGAACTCCCCATAATTTTCTGCGCTTGGGATTATCGTAATGAATCCATTTCTCGTCCCCAGTCACAATGTGATGCAGAAATCCCTTCCGTCTTTGCCTTTCAAGCAGCTATTCACAAGCAAACAAACGCCGTTCAACATCTCTCGGCTTCAACTCGTACGGCACCCAATTTCCTTGCTTCTGAATCATTCCCATGGCTTTGAGGCGTTTTGAAATGGCTTGTTGAGTCACTCCCAATGATCGTGCCAATTCTTCTTGATTTTGACACGAGTCTTGATCAAGTAATGCCTCCAATTCTGCATCTTCGAAAACCTTCTCTCTTCCACCGCCGGTCTTTGACGTCAAAATCACCGTTCTTGAAGCGTTGAAATCACTCACGACACGTTCTTTTACTAATAGCAGCCTCACCATAAGTATTTGAGAGTATCAGCCACAGATTTCTTCATATTGAAGCAGAAAGTTAAAACCTCTTGCAAATGACAAGAATTTGGCTCGTAAACTGACATTTTCAATCGAGAATAACTTTATGATGCTGACACAAATCGACTAATGTTTCTATGGGGTTATGTTGACAGATGCCCAAGTTTATTGTGTGACGTCTATGATCTATTTATTTTGACCACCACTTACCGCTAAAGCCATTTATAGGAAAACGGCGGAAGCAAAGTTGTACACCTAATACTACCACGATTTCGTAATCACGATTTCGCCGGGTAACCAGAGGTTTACCACCACGGTTTACCAGAGTTCCGGTCTCCTCAAATTTCCTTGTTTATCCGGCTCGAAGGACCAAATTTAATGTTTCATCTTTATCGATCGGTTAATGATCTACCAGTAGGATCCACCTTTAGTAGGCCGTTGCGATTAACGACGCATATTAGGGACAAGGAGAGAGAGAGAGAGAGAAAGAAATAAGAAATCTCGGTCACACATGTTTATTCGCGTGATCGTCGGCTACACGGTCACAGTTTTGCACTTAAGCTACAATTATTAACAAAGTTAACAATAAAGAATTGCACGCGAGCGCGTAGACGGCAGTCCGAAAACCAATTAAACGCAAGGCTCTGTTCTCCCGGCGCGATCGGTTGGGGAGCTCAACAACAAGAAGAAAAACGTCGTATTGACTCGACCACAGACTCGATCGCACGGGAAACGATGGGAAAACAGTGATTTGGTTCTCCGCACTCCCGGTCCCCCAGCCCCGGCTCGCTAAGTTATGCGATCCACCAGGAGGGGGGGGGGGCGAAGGCTGGGAGTGCGTAATCCAAACGTGACAAGAGTGGAATATTATGGTTCGCACGATTGTCTTCGGTCTCAAAACACACATATTTATTCTGTTTAGCAGCGTCAAGTGTTTAGTATAAAATATTTATTTGTATTGAATTATTTGTATTAAAATATTTGGCGTAATTTTGGTATTTCTTTAGAATAGCTACATCAGCTCAAAAATCAACGAAATTGGGCTCAATCGACGCGTTTTTGCACGAAACTAAAGAATCTGGCAGAAAAAAGCGTCGCTCTACTCTGCGAAGCAAGATATTAATTGTTAAAGTTGACGACTCAATAGGTTACGAAACCTGTCATACCGACGAAATGCTGTGACATGTGCATGCTCCGTGGCCATATGCACATGCTCTGTAATCAATGTGTGTGTGTTTCATTGTAGTAGTGTAGTTTTACACACACACACACCGAAGGGAAGGTGCGTGGGGCCTTTGGCCCCCCACTTGCACCTCCCCTCGCCGGGTGGAACTCACTTTGCGTGGAAAGTCGCAACCCCATGTGGAACCTCACTTTGCATTAAAAAGTGTATGTGTGGAGGCAGTGTGTTCTGTGTGTGTGTATGTTTTCTGCTATACACAAAGTGAAATTCAATCCACAATGTGTATAGCAGAAAACACACACACGGAACACACTGCCTCCACGCGTACACTTTTTAACGAAGTGAGGTTCTACATAGGTTTGCGACTTTTCCCGCAAAGCATGTTTCACCCGGCGTAGGGAGGGTGTGGGTGTGTGGGCCGAAGACCCCCTGCACTCCCCTTCGGTGTGTGTGTGTGTGTCTGTGTGTGTGAGTGTGCGTGCGTGCGTGCGTGCGTGCGTGCGCGCGCGCGCGCGTGTGTGTGTGTGAAACTACACTACTATAATGTAACATGCACATACATTGATTACAGAACATGTGCATGTGGCCACGGAGCATGCGCATGTCACAGCATTTCGTCGTTACCCTCCCCCAACGGGGACCCCCCCATCATCAGACCTAGACGACAAGCTCCCAGCCCCACTGGGAGGGGGTGTCACTACCGTCACCTCTTTTTTTCCTCTTTTTCCTTTTGACCCCCCCGGTTTTTAGGGGGGGGGATCCGCAACCTCCGTCTTTGTACCGTGGACAGAACTCAGATCAAGATCTTCCAAGCGGACAAGGGGGCAGAGGCGGGTTAACTTGTGATCCTCTTCAGGATCCCCCACCCCCACCCCAACAACCTCCGCCTCCATCGGGGGGTTTAAGACAGCCCTCATGGGAGCCTCGGCTACAGAAGCCACACATATGGCCCCCTCCGTCTCCTCAATAACTGGGGGAGAGGAAAGGACCTCTCCCCCCCTTTTTACTCTTCCCCTTGGAGCCAGCCGCCGAGCCAGCAGGGAGTACACCCCCTGCCGGCTCGGTAGCACCATCCACATCCATCTTCTCCCCTGCAGGAGAATCCGTCCCAATGGGCGGAACCTCCCGCAAGAGAGAATCCACCACCAATGTCTCTATTTGGGGAGGAGACCCCCGGCCTCCCCAGATACCACAGGAGGGGGAATAACCCCCCTCCCCTTTACCCTCCTTCTCCTTTTTCCTCCCCCCTTTCGGGGAGGAACCATCGGGCACCCGCCCCCACCGATACGGTGGAGGCGGGAAGTCCTTCTTCCTCGCACTTGGGGCAGTGTGCGGCTCTGGCCGCACACGCCCCAACGTGGTACCCCTCCACCCCGCACTTGAGGCAACAATTGCCCCGGTCGGCGGTGGAGGGATACCACCGTCTAATGTGCCCCCGCCCCAGGCACTTGAAGCACCTGGGGGGGGGCACTAATCTCCGGGGGGGTCTGCGTCCCAATCGTCCTAAAGGACGCAGACTTCTCCCCTTCTTTGACCACCGGAGCGTAGGACCCGGAACAAGCCCGGGATCCTACGCCTCCCGAGACACTCGGGGGGGCAAGTCCCCCCGAGCACCCACACCTCGTCCTTGGCTCCCCCTCCTCGAGGAGGTGGAGGAGCCCCACCAAAGCACCCCGGACCAACGTCCGGAGGGCCTCACCGTCCCTCGCAGTCGCCCAGTAGTGTGGGGCGCCTGCGGCGCACGCCCCGCACCGCCCGTCGCTCGATGACGACGCAGGGGGGGGGGGCCGGGACCATTTTTTTTTTGTGACCCAGGGGAAATCCTTTATGGATACCCGAGAGGCCCGGGGGGACCTCTACGGGTTATGTGGGACTCACCGGAGGGGAAAGAAGTTCCCCTCCGGCATACCCACTAAAACCCCTGGGGGTGTCCATCCTTAGCCTATAGTGAGGAGGGGCTGGGCATCACCATAGGTATTCATCCAGCCCCTCCTCAGGCGTGGCCGCCAACAACGGCGGCCTCAATCCCGGGGGGAGGGAGTGCCAGGGTCTCGTAATAGCACTCCCTCCCCTTGTATGAAATACTCTAAACTGGGGAAGGCCGGGACACCTCGACCTTCCCCCGCCCCCCCAGATGTCAGGAGGGGGGGCCGCCCCCGGATGATAGTGGGGCATGAGGTGGCTGGGGGCCCCCGCCCCCAGCCAACCCCACATATAATCTAAGCTAGGGGATGACATGGGAGGAGAGTAAAACTCTCCTCCCCAGTAACTCCCCTTCCATCGGGTCGGAGAAACAAGTTCCCCGGCCTTCCGGATAGGGGAGACTATTGTCACCCCCTAGCTATCTTTTTCTTCTTTTTGCTGTTTTTCCCCTTGACCCCCTCGGCCTTGGCAGGGGGGCCAATAAGGGGAACATCTAGCTCCATATCCTCCAAGTCCTCTGAGTCTAAGTTCTGTAAGCGCTCAAACTCATCCGGACTCAAATCCTCGTACTCGGACCAATGAGTATCTGCGATATAGTCCTCAATCGCCTCATCCCACAATTTCCTTTCGGACGATGACTTAGCCTTTCCATGGCGTAGTCGCAACCGTTGGAGATGGACCTCAGGATGCTTACGCAGCTTGGGATCCAAAAGAAGAGGATCCCCAAGCGGCGCCGACTCACCCCGAGGTTCACTCGCCTGCTCCTTAGGGACCCCGAAGAGGGGCCCCGCAACATCCGACCCCATGGAGGCCACCACCTCCCTAGCGGATGAACCGTCAGGTTCGGCGGCGACCTCCATGGGGGAATCAACTTCTCCGGCCTCCTCCGTGAGTTCCCCAGAAGGGGAGTCCACGGAGGGGAAACACACCACGGAGGCCACCCCCGGACCGGCAGCAATGCCAGCCACGGGGACGACCTCCATGGGTATAACGTCTATACAAGGGAGGGTCACCCCACCCGAAGGCGGGGGCCCTTCTTCAGAAACAGCCGGGGAAGGGGGTGAAGCCCCCCTCCCCTTCCTCCTCCCTCCCCCGCGACGGGGAGGGACCACGGGGCATCCATTCCCGCCAATGCGATGGCGGGCCGGTAACCCCGCGTCGGCACACTGGGGGCAATGTGCGGCCGGCGCCGCACACGCCCCCACATGGTGCCCGCCCCCGCCACACCGGAGACAGGAACTGCTCCGGTCAACGGTGGACGGGCACCATCTTCGAATGTGCCCCCGCCCCAGGCACTTGAAGCACCTGGGGGGGGCACTTACCTCCGGGGAGGTCTGCGTCCCGACAGAACGGGACGCAGGCCTCCCTTTACCTCTAACAACCGAGGCGTAGGACCCGGACGGAACCGGGCCTACGCCTCCAGGACTGCCCTGGGGGGCGCACCCCCCAGAGCAGAAACCCCTCGAAGATAGAGGCTCCCCCAATAAATGGAGGAGCCCCTCAAACAACGCCAAGGCCCTTTCTAATAAAAGGACCTTGGCCCCCTCAGAAACGCCACCCGCAGGCGCATTCTTGGGCAGGGGGCCTGCGTCGCACCCCCTGCCCGGTGTGTCGCCTGATGACGACGTGGGGAGGGCCACACCTCCCCCCCACGCCGGCCCCTGGGGCTCCGAGACCCCTGGGGCAGTAAGTTTAATCTTACGTTATTCATCTCTATCATAATATGTAGTTTTTTAACGTGGTTGTCTTCCACGGGAGGTTATATCGGAGGCTCCACTCCTAGGTCGGCTGGGATAACCCTCCTCACGAGCCCGACCTGTCCGGGGGGGGGGGACCATACCCCCCCTACGCCGACCCCTGGGCACCCAAGATCCCTGGGGTGGTAACTTCTCTTTGTTACTAAACATCACTTCCATAAAATTGTAATTTTTTTACTTGGTTGTCTTCCAAGGGGGGGTTATTTCGGAGCCCCCCACTCCTAGGTCGGCTGGGATAATCCCCCTCACGAGTCCGACCTACCCGGGTTTTTTAACATGGTTATTCCTTCCATGTGTGCGCTCTTAGACCCCTGGGATTTCTTCCAGGGGAGCCCCTCCACCACGGCAAGGTGGCGCACAACGGAGGGGTCCATAAATGCTCTAGAGTGGATGTACCATATCATAGGCTACAATATCTTACAATTTTAAGTCATTTGGGCCAAATAATTAATCATTGCAACTCATCCTTTAACACTCTATTGATTGCCGATGTAAAAAATAGGATGTTCTATTTGAGACATTAGAGTTGACCTTTAAATAATCTTGAAACGTGACTTCAAAGTCAGAGTCAAGTCTGGTCAAGTCCGACATTTGTTCCTAGTATTTGTCACGAAAACTTGATCAAAATTATTCAATGAGATTGTGTTTGACCCTTAAGTTTCCTGTGAGGTCACCGTGACCTTGGCACTTAATCGCATATCTAAATGTAAAATTCTCCGCTCGTTTCGAATCTGGAGTTAAAATTAAGGTTTCTCATTTAAAAATTTCAAGTTGACCTTCAAATGTCCTTAAAACTTGACCTCCAGGTCAAGTTTAAGGTCATGATCACGTCCACTGATCAAGGCCGACAACTTTTGTTCCAAGTATTTTTCACGAAAACTTGATCTTTCAAAGTTATTCGAGAGTTTCCATGCTTTTTCCTCATCCTGTATGCACATATTTTACATATTTATACCGGGTAACAGTATCTCTTTTTATATTGTACTACGCACTCTAAAATAGTTAAATTATGTACACACACACACGCACGCACGCACGCACGCACGCACGCACGCACGGACGCACGCACGCACACATTTTTGTACTTATACTACATTCTCCTATTTATATTAATATTATTATATATTATTATTAATAGTATTATATTATTATTTTTATGTATGTGTTGAGAAATGCACGCGATACCGCAACGCGGTATGTGAATGTGCAAGATACCGACTCTGCCTAGCACTGAGCACGCGGTGTGCGTTGCGTGGGTCAAATGATCCACTGTAGGAACTCCGAGAGGAAGGTGAGCGAGAATCACAAAACGATCTTAATTTTGATAAACAAAAGAAACAAGTTATTTATTCCCGATAACAAAGTTCGAGGTCGACGTGGCTTTATGTTGTCGAAAAACGTCGGAGATCACGTTCAAATAAAGCCGTTGAACGTTGCGAAAAGTGCCGTGACACGGGATTGATTCCGCACTAATTAGACTCGCGAACAGTTAGCCTGATAATCGGCTACAAGGGTTCATACGGCGGAGAATTCACGCAATTCCCGAACGCGAGATAATTGTGAGTTTGACTCGACCACACGCCGCCGATACACAAGATTCACACACAAGAAGCAGTTTAAAAAGTCCGCGGTAACGGAGCGAGCGTTACGAGATTCCCGATCTGGACTGGAATCTCTCGCGTAATAATGACACGAAGGTCCGTGACGCTGGATTATTTCCCGATGAGAAAGCCAGAGAGAATTAACGATTTCTACGGCAGAGTCTATGCTGGGCGACGACCGTCCCGATCGATCACGTGGATGAAGATCCAACGCAATATAATGAGAAGTTTCTCGACAGACGTGAACTCGAGATTCGGAGGAGACAATTCCGAATCTCACAAACTGCAGTTTCCGCGACGCGAAGCACTGACTTGCCGTCGAAAGAAGACACACCGCTGACCAGAGACGAACTCGCAAGGCCTTTGTGAGAACGTGTACAGAAAACGGAACAGCGATGCTTGATTATTGCCGGTCGTCGCAAGACTGACTTTTCAAATCCAAGATCACGAAACGGCAACGATCCCTCGGTGAAAACAATACGCGGTGATAGGTCGTTTGAGTCGCGAGACCGGGTAACCGAATTTTAGCGCGTTAGATCACGGAGAGCGCACGTGATCTCACGGACTTCTCGCTCTCTCACCTTTCGTGTTTCTTTCGAACGACATAAACAGCGTGAGCGATCAGCTGTTCCAATGTTCAAATTCGAAACAATGTATGTACAGAATATTTAATATAAATATAGTTTTTCTATTAATATGTAAAATATTGAAAACATTTAAAAATATTTATTTATTTATTCATTAGTTTCATAAGAGTTTTATAAGTTTTAAAAGTTTGTAACATAAAATAAAATTTTTATATTAGTCATGTAATTGTACAATATAAATAATATATGATTATATTAATTATATAATTTGTGAAATAAAAATAAAACTAACATTGACAATTTAGTAACATTTCTTATTAACATTGTTGGCAATGTTGGCAATTTTTTAGTAACATTTCTTATTAAATATTTAAAAAAATCGTATCAGTCCATATAACATAATATGTAAAATTAGTATAATTATATACGTACCGCGCAAGACATGCAGGGATAGGTAATACAGATCACTCGCATACATTTTCGACGAAGTATATATTAGCTGTCACGCTATCAACGCGTAATAAGCTATTAGATGAAGTTTTACAATGAAAAATATATTTTTTGCAAAAGTTATAAACTGTTGTCGTATAATATTTTATAATAGTATATGTTTAAAATTTATACTTTATATATATAACCTTAATAATATTATATTATAAACAATTTAATATATAATATATATAATATAATATAATATATTATATATATATATATATATATATATATATATACAGGGTGTCCCATTATAAAACATCCAGTCGAATATTTCGAAAACCAAGCCCGGGAGAGAAAAATTTTTCAGACAAAAGTTATTTGGTTTCGAGGGGCCCATAAGATGATACCATTGGTTTGACCTTGAAAAATTATTTGAAAGTTACATGAAAGTCACCTCAATTTTTTTAATGGCATCCCCTATTTTTTATTACATATTCTTGTAGCTGACCTCGAGAGCTTTCCAAAACACTATAATAAAGTATTTTTTCATGAAGTATTTTCCGAGTTATAAAGCTTGAAATAATTTCTTAATTTTACATAAACTGTAAAATATCTCGTAAAATATTTACTTTTCGATGACCTTATCTCAATACTTTTATGCACAGAATAATGAGAGGAATCAATTGGTGTAAAGAAAACACATAGTTGTTTTTAAGAAAATATATGTAATTGTTAGTTACAAATTGACCTTTCCTTGGCCCATAATGAGGGGGAGCAGGGTATCGCCTTGAGGCATTCTTCCTGCTCCCCTTCGGGCATGGCCATTACTGGCCCCTATCCTGGAGGAGAGAGAGTTTTAATTTAACTCCCCCTCCTCATATTTAGTTACCAATCTCGGGGAAGGCCCGGTCATCAGGAACCTTCCCCCGCCCCCCCAGGTATTAAAAGGGGGGCCGTCCCCTGGTGTTGTTGGGGCCAGAAGTGACTAGAGGCCCTCGTCTCCAGTCACCTCTTCATTTTCTTATTTTTCCTCTTGTTCCGCCCTTCCGCGGTCTTAGGTGGGCCCACGGAAGAGGAGGGGGAAGGCAGAACCTCCCCCCCTCGCTACGCCCAGCCGCGGAAGGGCAATAAGTCGACCCTTCAGGGCGGTGTGCCGAGGGAGGCAGTCCCGGAGCGTCCCCCCCCCCTCAGAAGGAGGAGGGAGGACCCCCACTGCTACAGCCTCTAACACCGTGTCCACCGCCCTACGCATCCGAACCTCACTGACCGAGGCGGAAGGGTGAGTAGAGCGGAGAAGCCTCCGCAAACCCGCCTCCGCACGTTTTCGGTGGCGGTCCACCCACTCCTCTCCACGCCATTACACGAGCTCGCGCACTAAGGGGGGGGAGAGGGAGAATAACCTCTCCGCTCCTCCCGAAAAGTTATGACGGGGGTAACCTCACGCCCCCCCGGAAGATTCAACTTAAAATGACACTCGATCGGGGGAAGAATTTCTCCCTCAAGCGAAACATTGTCCTCCATATCCATTCCCTCGTCCCTATCCTCCAGGGCCGAGGGAGTATGTTGGGCAGCATCCTCCACCGCCCGATCCCCCTCCACCGGCAGCCTCGAAAGACTAACCACCGGGGAGAGATCGGACAGCTTGGGATCTGACCCATGTCCTCCCGCCACCCTCGAGGGGGTGGAGACCTTCTCATAGCCAAGGGGGGGAGAGGTAAGAACCTCCCTCCCCTCATCTTTCTCCTCCACCACATCCATGGGGGTCCCACTCAAGGGTCCCATCAGGATAGGTGCCGCCATGTCCCCCGCAGAGAGCACATCATGCTGCTCCGCAGGGGGGACTACCTCCATAGCCTCCCCTCCAGGGGGAGACACCCCAGAAGATGCCCCACCCGGAGGGGGCACCACCTCCGATTCCCCAGGGGGAGCTTTATCCCTCCCCCTGGTTCTCATCCGTTTCCCCCCTTTACGGGGGGGAACAACTGGATAGGTGGGCCCACCAATCCGGTGGGACGCCACCTGTCCAACCTCCGAGCAAAGCGGACAGTGCGCGGATTTCGCCGCGCACGCCGCCACCTGATGCCCCTCGGCTCCGCACCGGAGACACAAGGTGCTCCGGTCGGTGGCCGAGGGACAGAACCTCCGGGTGTGCCCCCGCGCCAGGCACCTGAAGCACCTGGCGGAGGACACACCCACAGCCGAGGGGGTCTGGGTGCCCACCGACCGCGTGGGACCCAGACCTTCCTCCCCTCCTTACCGCCGAGGCATAAGAAGCCTCGGCGATATGCCTCCTCTCCCCCAGATAATGGAGGAGCTCTTCCAATGCCCTAAGGGCCAAAGACCATAGAGCATCCGCGGTAGCCCGATGGTACGGGGCGCCCGCGTCGCACGCCCCGCACCGCCCGTCGCCTGATGACGACGCAGGGGGGGCCGGGACTGTACCCCCCCCTGCGCCGGCCCCTGGGGGTCCGAATCCCCTGAGGCGGTAAACTACTCCTTTTATTAAACATTTTCATCCATATAAATGTAATTTTTTAACGTGGTTGTCTTCCACGGGAGGTTATATCGGAGACTCCACTCCTAGGTCGGTTGGGATAACCCCCCTCACGAGCCCGACCTGCCCGGGTTTTTTAACATGGTTATTCCTTCCATGTGTGCGCTCTCCCCTCCGTTGTGCGCCACCTTGCCGTGGTGGAGGGGCTCCCCTGGGAGAAATCCCAGGGGTCTAAGAGCGCACACATGGAAGGAAAACCATGTTAAAAAACCCGGGTAGGCCGGATCGTGAGGAGGGTTATACCAACCGGCCTAGGAGTGGGGGGCTCCGAAATAATCCCCCGTGGAAGACAACCACGTAAAAAATTACATTTTTTAAATGGATGATATGTTTTGTAACCGAATAAAATTACCACCCCAGGGTTTTCGGGTGCCCAGGGGTCGGCGTGGGGGGGGGGGGTACGGTCGCGGCCCCCCCCTACGTCGTCATCGAGCGACGGGCGGTGTGGGGCGTGCGCCGCAGGCGCCCCACACTATAGGGCGACTGCGAGGGACGACGTGGCTTTCCGGACATTAGTCCAGGGTGCCTTGGAGTGGCTCTTCTGCCTCTTTGTGGAGGGGGAGCCCAGGACGAGGTGTGGATGCTCGGGGGGACTTGTCCCCCCGAGTGTCGTGGGAGGCGTAGGATCCCGGACTTGTTCCGGGTCCTACGCCTCGGTAGTTAAAGGTGGGGGGAGGTCTGCGTCCTTTAGGACGATTGGGACGCAGACCCCCCCGGAGGTTAGTGCCCCCCCCCAGGTGCTTTAAGTGCCTGGGGAGGGGGCACATTAGACGGCGGTGTTCCTCCACCGCCGACCGGGGCAACTGTTGCCTTCGGTGCGGGTTGGAGGGGCACCTTGTTGGGCTGTGTAAGGCTAAGGCTGCACACTGCCCAAAGTGTTCTAAGGAGGGGCTGCCCGCCTCCCATCGGATAGGTGGGGGCGAGTGCCCGGTTATCCCTCCCCGTAAGGGGAGGGGGAGAAAAAGGAGGAAGAAAGGGAAGTCTCCCGAATCTCCTTCTTTGGCGGAGTCCGTGGGGGCTCCTTCTGGAGTCCCCATGGAGGTGGAGGTCGGGAAGGGGGAGCAATCCCCCCTCCCTGGATTCATGAAGATAGGTGAGGATAGGGGGGAGAAATCCCCCCTCCTCCCTATGGAGGTAGAAGGGGGAGATGGAGAGAAATCCCCCTCCCCCTCTAGAGGTTGGTGGCGGAGTGGAGGAGGAATCTCCCCTCCCCCCCGTGGAGGTAGGTAGAAGAGTGGAGGAGAAATCCCCCCTTCCCCCCAAAGAGCCGGATGAGAGTACGGGGAAAAACCCCCTCCCTTCCGTGGAGGTGGATGGGGAGGAATCTCCCCCAGGAAGGCAAAGGCCCCCCGACTAAGTGCGACCCTTAGGGGTCCCGAGTCGGGGGGTGAGGGTGGGGAGGTGGCGGGAGATCTAAAACTCTCCCGTCTCCTCCCCACGGTCACTCTCGAGAAGGTGACTGTCGAGGAGGTGAGGGCGGCGACCTCGTTGGACGCCGCCCCCCTGGCTGCAGTGGTCGGAGGTGAACCTAAATGGGGGCCACGGTCCCCTCCAAGGGTAAGGATAAAAGGGAGGCTAAGGCTCCTCCCATGGCGAAAAGCCGAGAGGGGGGGTCTTCCCCTCCCAGGAAGAAGGGGTTGTTACCCACACTTGTGGGGCCAACCCCTCTGGTGCCATCCGTGGCGGGAGAGGGGAGGTCGGGAGAGGCGGAGTATTCCGTCTCCTTCTCCCTTCCCCATCGTTCGTAGCCGCACACTCCCGGACCAAATGTCCCTCGGCCCCGCACCGGAGACAACAAACGCTCCGGTCGGTAGCCGAGGGACAAAACTTCCTGGTGTGCCCTCGCACCAGGCATCTATAACACCTGGGCGAGGACACACCACCGGCCGAGGAAGTCTGGGTGCCCACCGTCCGCGTGGGGCACCCAGACTTCCCTCCCTTCCTCACCTCCGAGGCGTACGAAACGCCCGCCTCGGTGGTGACCTTCCGCCCCCCCCCAAAAGTGGAGGAGCTCCTCTACGACCTTCAAGACCGAGGTCAGGAGGGCCGTTTCCGCGGTAGCCTCGTTGTGCAGAAGGCCCGCGTCGCACTTCCTGCACCGCCCGTCGTTCGATGATGACATAGGGGGGCCGGGACTATACCCCCCCTACGCCGGCCCCTGGGGCTCCGAAACCCCTGGGGCGGTACGTCAATTCTATCGTGTGTCATTAAAAATCCATAAAAATGTAATTTTTTATCGTGGTTGTCTTCCACGGGAGGTTACTTCGGAGACTCCACTCCTAGGCCGGTTGATATCACCCACCTCACGAGTCCGGCCTACCCGGGTTTTTTAACATGGTTTTCCTTCCATGTGTACGGTCTTAGACCCCGGGAGAGTTTCCCGGGGAGCCCCTCCACCACGGCAAGGTGGCGTACAACGAAGGGGAGGCACCGAAAGCACCTGGACGACGAGGACACACCCACAGCCGAGGGGGTCTGAATGCCCACCGTCCGTGTGGGACACCCAGACCGCCCTCCTCTCCTCACCGCCGAAGCGTACGATCCGTACGCCTCGGTACCGGACCTCCGCCCCCCCATAACATGGAGGAGCTCCTCCAGAACTCTCAGGACAGAAGTCCAGAGAGTTCTTTCCGCAGTAGCCATATTGCATGGGGCACCCGCGTAGCACGTCCCATGCAGCCCGTCGCCGGATGACGACATAGGGGGGGCCGGGACGATACCCCCCCTACGCCGGCCCCTGAGGGTCCGAGTCCCCTGGGGCAGTGAAAACTTTTCACTGTTCATAATCTTCCATAAATTGTAATTTTTTAACGTGGTTGTCTTCCACGGGAGGTTACATCGGAGACTCCACTCCTAGGCCGGTTGGTATCGCCCACCTCACGGGTCCGGCCTACCCGGGTTTTTTAACATGGTTTTCCTTCCATGTGTGCGCTCTTAGACCCCCGGAGATTTCTGGGGAGCCCCTCCACCACGACAAGGTGGCGCACAACGGAGGGGGTGACGGCGACCCTCACAACATCGACACTTACCGGACCCAGTGATGCAAACTTGCAGACGGAACAGCACGCCGAAGTAGGTGGTGGGGATAGGGTGGGGATGGCTGTCCGTGGGTGCCAGCGCTTGGCCAGCGTCGGGCGGTAAAAGAGTGTCGACGTATAGTTCTCTCACTTTCTTTGCCGAACGCGTCGTCGAACGTCTCGGCCAGCGCTCGGCCAGCGTCGGGCGGTAAAAGAGTGTCGACGTATAGTTCTCTCTCTTTCTTTGTCGAACGCGTCGTCGAACGTCTCGGCCAGCTCTCGGCCAGCGCCAGGCGGTAGAAGTGTGTGTGTGTGCGTGTGCGTGTGCGTGTGCCAGCTCTCGGCCAGCGCCAGGCGGTAGAAGTGTGCGCGTGTGCGTGTGCGTGTGCGTGTCTTAAAGACAATATAATATTTTCAGTGTTATGTATATGTATAATACATTTATTTTTTTACTTTTATTTTAATGTATTGTTTCGAGAAATATAAATAAATTAAGATATTGTATAAAGATAATATTGAAATATATATATATCAATATCATATATATATATACAGGGTGACCCATTTTAACTTAGGCAGCCAAATAACTCGAAAAATAAGCACACTACGAAAAAATGTTTAGAATCAAAATTTCGTCATTTCGAGGGGGACGTACAATGACGTTAAAATCAGCCCCCCACCCCTCCCCCTGGGCGGTGAGGGGGGGCAAGTTTGAAATCTTAAATGGGAACCCCTATTTTTTATTGCATATTCGGAATCTTTGGCTAAAAACACATACAATTTGTCTGAAAAAAATATTTCAAACTAATTTTTTATTTTTGAAGAAACAAAAATATAATTTGTTAAAATATAATTTAAACAAAAATATAATTTAAAAATTTTAATTAACTTACAACAAATTATATTTTCTACAAAAAGAACTAAATGAGACACAATAAAAATTTTGACATAGGAATGACAATGAATGACAGGCATCATTCATTGTCATCATTGATGTGTAATATTTAAAAAAAATGGAAAATTTCATCTTGTTATAAAATTTTTTGCTATGTCTTTTACTATGGAATTGTAAACTTTGCTCAACGATTCTACTTTTGCACTACTTCACCATCATAATAACTTTATAAAGTTTTAACGTTCACGATAAGTAAACCACTTCCAAGTATCGAAGATTATAGTTTCATGATGAAGCAGAGTATCACTCTCATCATTGTCATAACATACAAGGAACTGTAAAAGAAAACAATCATAGACAGCGATTAAATTGAAGTTTTTTTCCCCTAATCTAGCTCCAGTTCTCGTGCTAAGCGTTCCTGTGTGTAGTTTCGATGTTCTCATTTTTTTGAATGATTTGAGTAAGTCCTCCCATCGTGATGGGTCGCACAGTATCATGAAATTCTTCGTCATATTCATCGTCTGTATTGTTTTCGTACTTGAGCCCATCGCTGTAAATCAAACGACATTATAGAAACTAGTACAATATGACTTTAATTCGACTTTGAAACTCGCACAGTGAGGTATACAACGCGATATTCGATTTATAATACTTTCTATGAAGTATTTAAACACTTACTGCGAGTATAAGTAATCTCTAATACATAGACGCGTTCCGACAAAGTTCTTGTAAATCAGATCCAGAAAAGCCTTCTGTATGTTTCGCTAACGTTGCGATTTCCACGTTGTCTGCGGTTGGCTCGTTTTTCAAAATCAATTGCAAAACTTTTAACCGTTGCTGCTCATTCTAAAATAGATATATTATTAGTATTATATTCTAGAATTTTAATCATAATATATTCTATAATCAGTATTCATAGTCCATTTTTATTTTAAGAACGTTGTTATGTCTTAAATACTTAAGACATATGAACCAATCATGAAGCATTTTAAGAAGTTTTATTTAAGATGGTGTGTGTGTGTTTTAAAGACAATATAATATTTTCAGTGTTATGTATATGTATAATACATTTATTTTTTTACTTTTATTTTAATGTATTGTTTCGAGAAATATAAATAAATTAAGATATTGTATAAAGATAATATTGAAATATATATATATATATATTTCAATATCATATATATATATATATATACAGGGTGACCCATTTTAACTTAGGCAGCCAAATAACTCGAAAAATAAGCACACTACGAAAAAATGTTTAGAATCAAAATTTCGTCATTTCGAGGGGGACGTACAATGACGTTAAAATCAGCCCCCACCCCTCCCCCTGGGCGGTGAGGGGGGGCAAGTTTGAAATCTTAAATGGGAACCCCTATTTTTTATTGCATATTCGGAATCTTTGGCTAAAAACACATACAATTTGTCTGAAACATTTTTCTCGATTCATGATAGATGGCGCTGTAATCGACGAAATTCAATTTCTTCGATTTCTCTTACTGAGAACCCATGCTTACGATTCTGCAATAAATTAACAATAAAAATACTACGTTTTCATTGTTAATACTCGAAATTAGTCTTAAAACAAACTTCTCATTATTTTTTATTACTCATTAATTACTTCTCAAGAAACTGTTTTTAGCGTAACCCAGGAACAACGACGTGGACGTAGCAGTTTTCTGTTCCCTTCGGGGTGCTTGATTAACGTGAGTTCCCTCGCCTCTCACAATTCGGGGTGCTTGAACGTGTGGTAACCCAGCCAGTGAAGGCAAGGTCGTGTGGTGACCCAACCAGTGAAGGCAAGGTCGTGTGGTGACCCAACCAGTTAAGGCAAGGTCGTGTGGTGACCCAACCAGTTAAGGCAAGGTCAAGTAGTGACCCAGCCAGTGAAGGCAAGGTCGTGTGGTGACCCAACCAGTTAAGGCAAGATTGCATTGTTATCAGCTCTCTCCACATGGAGGAGATGCTCAAAGTGTGCACCATTATTTTCTAAGGATAACAGTAATCGACAGCGAAAGTTACGTTGTACATTTTCTAGCATTAAAGGAGTTATAGCTTCACAAGCTCTTCTTATTCTTTCCATCATATTCAATCTTGTCGTTGGAGCTTCACTATACACTGCATCTTTAACGTATCCCCATAAAAAGAAATCAAGGGGGTTCAAATCCGGTGATCTCGGAGGCCACAGAACTGGTCCACCCCGCCCTATCCACCGATTTGGGAACCTTTGATTCAAAAACATCCGTACAATACGAGCATAATGAGCAGGAGCACCATCTTGTTGATACCATAAATTTAGTCTAACTGCAAGGGGAACATTCTCTAGGTATGCTGGCAAATCATTTTCGAGGAATTCTAAATACATTGGACTATTAATTGGACGTTCAAAAAAATGAGGTCCAATGACTTGGCCATTGCAAATGCCTACCCATACATATAAACTCCAACGATGTTGATTAAGCACCTCACGATACCAATGTGGATTTTCTGGTGACCAATAGTGGCAATTATGCCTATTGAGACTACCATTGCTGATGAATGTTGCTTCATCACTGAAACAAACATTACTAAAAAAATCTGGATTCTGATCTAACATCTCAAGAGCCCATCTACAAAATTGTACTCTGAGTACGCAGTCGGCCTCACTTAATTCCTGTACCAGAGTAATATGATACGGATGGTAATTGACTGATCGTAACAATCTATGTGCCGTAGTTTGAGGGATTCCCAGTTCTCGTTCTATTTGACGGATACTAATATAGGGATTTTGATGAACCATAGCCAAAACTGCGAGCAACCTAGGATCATTATTATTATGAAGTCTATTCCTTCGCCTTTCGCGATGAAGTGGATTATTACGAGATCTCCTTTCAATGTTTATAATTTGTTGATCAGTAAGATGGCGGCGATTTGGGAATCGCTCCGCATAAGTACGGGCAGTAAGTCTGTAATTTCTACCACATTCACCAAAGGTTATAAGAATATCGACTACTTCTGTAGGCGTATAATTTGCCATTTTACCAGAATTTTATCAGAGTACAAATGTTAAAAAAATACATAAACACTTGTGACTTTGGCACTAAATGGACAAAATTTTGGAGGGATACTTAGAGGAACTCCATCAGATGGAAAGTCCAAAATGTCTCGGTACTTCGGACCATTCAAGTTGCCTAAAGGGCAGGTTACGCTAAAAGCAGTTTCTTGAGAAGTAATTAATGAGTAATAAAAAATAATGAGAAGTTTGTTTTAAGACTAATTTCGAGTATTAACAATGAAAACGTAGTATTTTTATTGTTAATTTATTGCAGAATCGTAAGCATGGGTTCTCAGTAAGAGAAATCGAAGAAATTGAATTTCGTCGATTACAGCGCCATCTATCATGAATCGAGAAAAATGTTTCAGACAAATTGTATGTGTTTTTAGCCAAAGATTCCGAATATGCAATAAAAAATAGGGGTTCCCATTTAAGATTTCAAACTTGCCCCCCCTCACCGCCCAGGGGGAGGGGTGGGGGCTGATTTTAACGTCATTGTACGTCCCCCTCGAAATGACGAAATTTTGATTCTAAACATTTTTTCGTAGTGTGCTTATTTTTCGAGTTATTTGGCTGCCTAAGTTAAAATGGGTCACCCTGTATATATATATATATATGATATTGAAATATATATATATTTCAATATTATCTTTATACAATATCTTAATTTATTTATATTTCTCGAAACAATACATTAAAATAAAAGTAAAAAAATAAATGTATTATACATATACATAACACTGAAAATATTATATTGTCTTTAAGACACGCACACGCACACGCACACGCACACACACACTTCTACCGCCTGGCGCTGGCCGAGAGCTGGCCGAGACGTTCGACGACGCGTTCGACAAAGAAAGAGAGAGAACTATACGTCGACACTCTTTTACCGCCCGACGCTGGCCGAGCGCTGGCCGAGACGTTCGACGACGCGTTCGGCAAAGAAAGCGAGAGAACTATACGTCGACACTCTTTTACCGCCCGACGCTGGCCGAGCGCTGGCACCCACGGACAGCCATCCCCACCCTATCCCCACCACCTACTTCGGCGTGCTGTTCCGTCTGCAAGTTTGCATCACTGACCGGACCTTGGGGGAGAGCGGTGGCATCAAAATTGATGCCAGTGCTCCCCCCCTTGATCTTGCGGAGACCCATAGCAACGCAGGGGTCTCCACGCTCAACTTCTTGTAGAACTATCCCCCACTGCTCATTATGGTGCGGGGGGATGGTTCTATACTCGTAGGTCGCTATTAAACCCTCCCAGGACCGGAAGTCCCTAGCCGCGGGGCGGTAGAGGAGAGCGAAGGAGATGGGTCTCCC
>CABEGB010000177.1:0-54560 GCA_901521435.1 Crematogaster levior
GAAAAGATTAATATTATTGTGGATAAAAGGTGTCAAAGAATGTCGCATTAGCAGCCGTAATTATAAAGTACTAAACGAGCGATTACGTTTAAATCAAAACGTACCCTCCGAAATATCAAGAAAACCGAGAACAAACATAAATGAATTTAATAGGTGGAAAGCCACAGAATTTCGTTCGTTTCTTTTGTATTTCGCTCCTTTCATTTGTATGATGTTATACCAAATGAGTATATTCAACATTTTTCTGCTTTTCATTGTGCAATTAGAATTTTATGTGATCCCTTAAATTGCGTACGTAACAAAAACTATGCAGAAAAATTATTACTGTGGTTCGTGCAGAATTTTAAACGCCTGTATGGTACCGAAAATGTTGTGTATAACGTACATAATTTAATACATCTTGCTGATGACGTAGGTACATTTGGAATGCCACTGGATGATTTCAGTTGTTTTCCATTTGAGAATGAAATGAAAAATATAAAGAGATACCTGCGTAAACACGATAAACCAGTAGCGCAAATTTTCAAACGAATATCGGAGGCAGCTGCGCTTTCAAATGCCATGAATTTGGAAAAAAAAACGTATCCGTTTTTAATGTCTAAAAATAAGGCTAAATTGACCATTCCGTTTGATAATTGTGATAGTTCTTATAAAGGGTTAGTTTTTGAGAAGTTTACTTTGCGTACAACAACGCCAAACAATATATGCTATTTGAAAGACAACAATATATATAATATAAAATATATTGTAACATTTAATTCGGAAATCTTCTGTATAGGATATAAAATGACAGTTTCTGATGTACCCTTTTATCCACTAGAGTCAAATAAATTTGGTGTACATTTGATTACAGGCGAAAATCAAATATTAGAAAGATTTACAGTTGACCATATTAAAGGAAAAGGTATAAAAATAACGTTAGAAAATTCTGCTTTTGTATTACCATTTATACATTCCTGTTCATTTTGATTTCTTAAATGGACATTATGTAATGTTCTGGATAAATAAACGTGTACTATTACTTATCACCATATTATTTTTCATCATTTGCTCTTCTTATATTTTGGAAAATGTATGTATCTTATTTATATCTTTTCATATTTTTACTACTATTTTATGTTCTTTATTTCTTAATACTTTATTAATGAAACGAAATAAGTAATAAAGTAATTAGTAATTAACTGTTAATATAACAAATCTCAAATTTTCTTTAATATTATTCTGTACATCTGTATATTTGTACAAGTATAAGGATGGTATAAAATGAACAATTGGTTACAGATGTTTTATGTCGTTCATGTTGAAAAGTGGTTTCAAACGATCCCAGCTAACTGGGTGGATAAAATAAATAAAATTATCCATTGGCCTACTGAAAAGAAATCCATGCTTATTACAATGTGGATAAAAAAAGAAGTACCATACAAATCAGATTGGAAGGAATACAAGTACGCTTGTTTGTTTGGACCATTCGGTAAGTAAGAGTCTAAAAGTTTTACAATTTAAAGTCCTGTAATATCTGTATTCTTCTATGATTTCTTATAAATTTTTCTATATCGTTTTTATAATTTATTGCAGAAAGGTATGAGGATTCCAAAAATTTTGAAAAGCAATGCACAGGATACTCTTCCCAGGACGAAATATTGTATGAACAATACACAAGTAATAATAAGCAAAAACGATCTCGAAAAAGAAATCCAAAATACGACGAAACTAATAGTGAGCAATCCTCAGAATCCGAAGGTAACGTTATGCATATGGAATATGTGTGTGTGTGTGTGTGTATCGATGCTAGTTTTTCAATAACAAACGTTTCAATCGCACGAATGAGATTATAAAAATAAATGATATCAATGTGAAGTATTGTATAATTATTATTCATAATTGATGCGTTACTACACGTGTAATTATTTTATATCAGTCTAAGACTTTTGTAAAATTCCATTTTTGTATGACTCTTAAATGTCTGGACCAGTTGTTATTTTAATATTGATTGAATATTTTAATCAAGTTGATCGAAAAATATTATTAAAGTTGGGTACAATTGTTTTTTTTTCTCAATTTGTTGTATGTAACTATTTTAATGTTGTCATTTTATCATTTTATACAAATCCGTATCAATATTTTGAATTATATAATAATAGATTTATTAATGACATTATCCATAACAGCACACAAAGTTTATTGAATATCCAGAAAATTCACTGAATCTCCCAATGTCCACTGACTTTTCTCGACATCCAGTAAACGTTATGTACTGTTAGGGATTATTGAAATGTGATTTTTTTTCATTTCAATAGTTTTCATGTGTGCTTCATTCACAGATGATAATCCGCCAAAACAGGCGAAGACTAAACACAGTGATATATCCAAATTACAACCATTGCCATCGTCATCGAATTTTGTACCTATTGGTAAGAAGAACATTACTTGCGATTCATTCCGTTATCCCAATATAGGTATACATGCTATCGATGGAATAAAAGTCATTATATTCATTAACTAAATGAACATTATGATATTAACATATTTCACTAAAGTTTGAAGCAGCAGTTGTATTTGTACTTGTACCACAATTGAAAGAGCATCATTCTTAATACTTGCGTAGCATGTTTAATTTTATTATGTGTATATAATACGATATTATAGCCTTAACATTTACTGGACCTACCTCCAATCGAATATCTTAATCACACACAATGTGTCTACATATTCGTACATCGTGACTGTAGATTATTTCCAGGAAGCAACAACGTTATACCGAAGTATTGTAACTTTTACATTGACAGCTCCCAATGTATATTGTTCGAAAGCAAGTGAATTTACCTTTATATCTGCATAAAATTTTGTCTTAAAATATTCATGGTGAGAAACATTTTCTAATAATTTCATCAAAAGAGCATGATATGATTTGATTTCAAACAATAACCTGTCTTGTATACATTGCAAGCTGTCAATGTCAAGGCTACTTCGAGGTAACGCTGTCACTTCCTGGAAACAATAGACACATAACGTGTAGTCGAGAAATTCGAATGGAACTATATGTCTAGTAAATATAACATTATTATGCCGGATTGTGTGTGTATAACTTACGTTCCATCATTTATTTAAATCTTTGTGCAGATGACAATGTCGACTTAGAAAAAGAAACAGAATTGTTGCCTGCTGGACCTGTGCATACCAATCCGATATTTATTTCACTTCATGACCAAGGTGAGACAATTGTTATATTGCAATTCAACCATATTATTAATATACTGCTGCAAGATACTCCCGACTTTCAAAACAACAGTCAATTTTAGTAATTATGAAATATATTCCCGTCCCAATTCGCATTAAAACACATACGCTTCCAGAAATGTCAACTTTCATTCAAAATCTGTATAATGTTTTAACGCAATTGCACAAAATATTAAATGTACAATTTATTGAAATTTGTGTTTTAACGCGATATTAATCAAATGTTTATGTCTGAATTACAATATAACAATCTGAAGAGTATGCTTATTATTATCTATATTGAGCAAAGATGAAAAGTAACAGTGAAAGAAAAATTTTATATTTTCCTACTTTCAGACGACTTACATACAAGGAATATTTCATTTTACGTGGATGATGAAAATAATATTAACATTCCCAACGTTCCTGAAGGTAATACAAAAATTATTTTAAACGAAATATTCGAACAATTATTCATATGATAATGGTACTTTTATGATAGAAAGTGAAAGTGCATTCTCCAATTTAATATCTGAAATAATTATGTGCATTATACAAATGTTAAAATCAGCTTATTTTTATATATTAATATCTAACGTCGTCACTTATATTATCACAATCAATTATATTTATCATATCATAATTTTTAATCTTCTACATCAATCAATGGCAATTATGTTAACAATTGCATTTCTAAAAAATAATCTCCAAAATAAATTTGTGTTAATGTGTTCCAAATTAAACTGATTATTAATAATGATGTTACAATTATTTATTTTTAAAGGTACATCACAAACAGTGATAACGACACCAAAAACCACAAAAAATGTGAACCACAACAGATCTAACATAGGCTGCATGAATTGTTGCCCTTGCATTGGTATATATTTAATAAAAATTCATACAGTGTTACAAAGTTATTACAAATCGCACTTCATTTTTAAAAAATATTGTAGTGATTTGGAAATGCTTATTTTCAAGAGAAGGTAGTATATTAATTTTTGGCAACTTTCTAGGGAAGATTAATAGGAAATTGGATATGGTTATACATCACATCATGCAATCGAAAAATGGAAATGATACTAATAATAATAGTACAAGACAGGAAAATGTTGAATTATTTGTACAACTAGAGACAAAAGAAGAATTTGATGAATTTGAAAAAATGCTTGCGATGGACGCAAAAAAACGAGAACAATTTGTAAGTATAAATTACATTTCTCATGTGTTAAATCTATCGAAAGTGGATTTTGCAAGTATCTGGCTACAAATTTTGTCAGTAGAACGGTTTCTGCCGTCATTCTTTGGTCGTAAATTTAACAAACGTAATTGTTGAAAAGTCAAATGTATAGCAAACATGATAACAAATTACATTAATAATGTATTAATGTCATCAGTGATGTTATTAATACGTCATCGTATAAGTGGGATAAATATATATTACATTTCTCATTTAATTATTTCTTTATAAAAGCACGGAAAAATATTTTAATTATATAGAGAAACGTTATAAAACAAGAAGGCGGTAAAAATATAGGGGAACACATAAGACGAACTATGAAAAGGCTAATGACGGATGATTTAGCAGTACAATATTCCTGGAGCGGGCAGAAAAATACAATCCGATTTAAAGATTTGCTTACTTCAAAATTTATTCTGAGTAAGTCGTAAAAAAAGTATAACATTCATAGTTTTAATATTTAATTAATGTATTTTATTCCCAATTTTGTGTACATGTAACATCTTCCAAAATGAGAATTAATAATTTCCAAATTTGTTTCTTCTTCAACGCTTCTTCTTCACGCACATTTTTCTCCCAAAACGGTTTATTCCACGTAAAGTAATATTCGATCCGTTACAGATTCTGTGGCGTCTCTGTACACATCAGGAAACAAAAAAACCATGGAAGATGCTATTCAATCTTGGTTAAATCACGCATCGGATCGTAAAAAAAAAGGAGGAAAAAATGAGGATCAGCGTAAGTTATTAATTGAAATTTTAATTTCTTCATTGGTTAGAACATTGCTGCAAATGGAGCCGCAATTATCATAGATTTGAAGAGAATATAGAGAAAATTCCATTTTATTCTATGTATATGTGTGTATGTATGAATGTATGACATTTTATTTGGAATTTTTACAGATGCGCGACTTGATAAAAGTCATGCTTAAACTAATAAATAATAATGATGTCTGCTACTTTTTTTTCTATGAAAATGTGTGTACAATATATTATGTGTGTAATAAAATTTGATATGTCTACAATTTATTTTATGCTTTTTACTTTTTCCTGAATCTGTTTTTAGCTATCATATACATTTTTTTTAGAAATGTGCATGCAAAAAGAATGTATTTGCATATACAGTCCATTTTATAGTAAAATTAAAACAAATAATCTTTTATTTATTTTCGTTTATACACAATTTTTTCAATGAGGTTAAATTAAATGTATTTTTATTATTTTATTTGGATATAAGAGGACTGTTATCCACTGAACATCAACTAACAATAACGTTACGTCAATATTATAATTTACCACTCAACAATGTTATGTTATATACATACATATGTATAGTGCATTTACGCTGTTGAGTAAGAAATTATAATATTGGCGTAATGTTACTGTTAGTTGGTGTATTTACTGAGTATTTTGTAATTCTTTATCTATTCTAAACACTATTCCCCTTGAATTCATAAAGTGTACATCTGTTCATATGGAATAATACTATATGAATACTCCAAAAAGTTTTCAAGAATTCCAATTATGGTGCATGTAACTTCCTGAATCATTCTTATAGTATTCTTCTATGAATTCCTAAGGAATTACAATTCAGAAAAGGAGAAAACTTGAAGAATACTTTGCGAATTCACTGTGCTATCTGGGTTAGCTCCACATCCTACTGAAAATGATAAAGCCATTTGTCTTTTATGCAATATTGCCATCAGATGTTGCAAAACAGATTTATTGCGACATTCAAGAAGAATAAAACATTTGGAAAAAATTAATTGTGAAAGTCAAAGCCTCCTTTCTGATAATGTTCTGCATAGTGATAAAGTAAAACGAGCAGAGATTAAATTAGCAGCATTTTTCGCAGAACATAATATAGCTTTTTATACCGCAGATCATTTAATACCTTTATTAAAAAATATTTGTATTGACTCTAAAGTTGTACAGGATCTTTCACTAGCTCGAAAAAAGTGCACCAACATTGTAAAAAATGTTATTGCAAAACATAAAACAGAAAAATTAGTTGAAATTTTACAAACACGTAAATTCTCAATTTTAATTGATGAAAGTACGGATATATCTGAGATAAAAATGTTATGCGTTCTTGTTCAATTTTTATCATTTGAAAATAGAATTAAAACTCAGTTGTTAGATTTGATAGCTTTAAATGGTGCAGATTGTTCTGCAAATAACATTTTTCAGTCTTTTAAATAGTAAAAATATTCCTATAAATAATATTGTTGGAATGGCAAGCGATCAGTTATGATAATGCATCAGTTATGATTGGATGCAAAAATTCATTTTTTTCACGTTTACGATTAGAAGTACCAAACGTAATAATGTTAAATTGTATTTACCATTCGTCTGCGATTATAGCTAATAAAGCTTGCAAAAAATTGCCGGAATCTTGTGAAAAGTTAAATTAGAAATGTGGTCACTTATATTTCGGGTAGTGCTAAGAGATGTGCGACATTAAAAGAGTTCCAAGAATATTTTGATGTAGAAAAGAGAAAGATTCTTAAACTATCAAATACTAGGTGGCTTGTTTTGCATAATTGCGTGATAAGAATACTTGAAAATTGGGAAACTTTGAGACATTTTTTTATTTTAACAGTAAATGAAGATAAGTTGAGATATGCGGAAATAATTTTAACTCAGTTAAATGATATTCCAATAAAATCCTATTTATCATTTCTTAAATATTCATTACATTATTTTAATAGATTTAATGCTCTTTTTCAATCACGCGACATTTTAATTCACAAATTGTTTAAAAGTAGTCATCAAATAATTCGTGAAATTGGACAAAACTTTATTACTTCTGAGGCTTTGAAAGACATAATTAATTTAAATGTAGACGATGACATTAACATCCAGTCTCTTGATAAGATATATGTAGGGTCAGAATGTAAGAACCTTTTAGCAACATTATCATCGGATTGCGTGAAAGAAATTAGATTAAAATGTTTAGATTTCTATAAAACGGCAGTTCGTGAAATGTTAAAACGTTTACCTTATAAAGATACCTTTAGAGGGGAGGATGACTTTAAGCATTATATAAGGGAATGCGAAAGAGTGAAAGAATGGTTTGTAGGACTGGGAGAAAGCGCAGAGGAAAGGGAGAAAGAATTGAGAAATAACAAATTTGGTAAGGAAAAGGAAAAAGTACTGTTAAGACTATGGAGGGAGAAAGAGAAGGAGAAAAGAAAGAGGAGATAAAGGTATTAAAGAGAAGGGTGGAGGAGATGTGATATTAGGAGTTAAGAAGATAGAAGAAAGATAGATAAGATAAGATAAGAGAAGGTTAGATAGATAGAGGTGAATGAAGGGAATGAGTGGAATGAGTGAGTAGAATTATTGTAACCAAGTCCCTCTTCTTGGCAAGAATGTTTGCTGAAGAGTAATTAGAATAAATAAAGATACCTTTTTTGAATAATTAGCTTTTATCGATCCAGAAATTGTTCTTTTTGATCAGAACAGAACCAAAATTGAAGATTTGACTCTTGTTGCCACACGTTTAGGATTTTGATGTAACTAAGTTAGCTATAGAATGGAGAACATTGCCGTTATGTTTTAATGATGAAGAAAAAAAGCAATTAGCTTCTCTCGAAATAACAGAAATGTGGAAAAAAATAGTAGAACATAAAGATTTTAATGGGGATAAAATGTTTTCAAATTTAGAATCATTAATTGCAGTAGTTTTTTCTCTTCCCCATTCAAATGCCGAAGCCGAGCGAATTTTTTCTATCGTAACAGATGTTAAAAATAAAAAGAGAAATCGGTTATCAACAGAAACAGTTTCCGCTATTTGTATAGCTCGGTCAAGCTTTCAAGCATCAGGCATTAATTGTATTAATTTTGAAATAGATTCAAGGCATTTAGAATTATGTAATCCACAAAATTTATCCGAAGATAATGCAATATAACGCAATTATCTGATGGTTATTTATTTAAATATTTAATTTAATTTTTTCATTAATTAATTAAATAATTTTTTAGCACACACTAAGTCACATTTTTCTAGTCTATACTTTTAATATAAAATGTGCGTACTAATTTTATTTTTTTTGTCATTATTAATTTTCATAGTTTATTTATTTCTACCAAAGAAACTTACTTTTATTTAATTCATATTTCTTTGCATGTTTAATAACTTAATAGTTTAATAATTTATGCAGTTTTTTGATTAGCTGCAAATATACAAACATGTGCAATATAATAAATACATATAAATTTTTATTTTTATTATAATCCTCTTTGTTCTTACTTTCAGTTTCTTTAATTTATAATGTTAAAATTTATAAGAAATTATATATTTGTTTTTTGTATAATTATAAATAAATATATTAAATACATTTTATTTATGATAGATAATATTGTAATTTTTGTTTTTCAACACTAATGTAAAAAAATGTAAAATATATTGTTATTGAGTTGTGGAATACTGGTAAGGTTTTTGGCAGTTTTCCTTACCCTTGCAACAAATGTTGGTATTCTTTTGTTTATATAAAAAGTGTTAAAAAAGTTATTTTAATACCTTTCCTTCTTTTTCAGATTATTTTTTATATTAATATTTTAATAATTTTAGTAACATCTTTAATATTCTTGAAATAATATTATTTTAATGCATATTTACTTATTAATTTTTAAAGCATTCAATTTAAATTAATTTTTAAATTATATAATTAATTAATTTATTAGAGGATCTAAAACCTCTTTTATTATGAATTGGATACTTTAGTGAGATCGCGTCTAATGCGCATGTGCGAAAAAAGCGGCTCTGGGAACAACACTGCTCTAGGCTGAACCACAGTCTAGATATACCAGTTACGACACATCGCTTTTTTCGATGGGACGAATTTTTAATGCGCATGCGTCAGTGTATACCACAGAAGGTGCTATTACATAGGAGCATCAAGCGTCGAGCGTCGAGCGTCAAGTTGCGCAGAAGATTACTGCGCAGCTTCTTGACGCTTGAATCTGGACTTGCAGATTCCCGCTTCTTCGCTACAATCGGTCCTAACTACATGTGCTCACATGTGTTAACATGTGTTAGCTTGAAGTTACCTGAGTGCATGCGTGCAATTAAAGAATTCAAAAATACGCTAAAATGGTAAGTAAAAGAGTTAACTATGATCTGTATATACTATATTATGTAAATTATTATACTACGGTATATTGAAATCTAATCTAAATTATAACCTAACCAAGCATTAATTTGTATCATAAACTTTTTTTGCACGTATAGGCATCAAATATTATTCAAATGTTGACTTGTGGTGTCTGCATGTCATATGTGGAGGAAAAAAATATTACTGTTCACGGTTGTATTAAGGAATGGCATAGTGTGACCATTGATACAAATGCAAAAATATTTTATCCTACTAATCGTAAGAACCAATTAATTTCTCACTAACAAACATATTAGCTCTTACGTCAATTTAATTTTTATGTATATTGTATATATGTTATTTTGCTTTATTATTTTACAGTCTAATTTATTCTTTTTTATTGTAGAAAATGGAGAATATTTAGCAAAAATGACATGGAAGGGTAAAGAACAAGTTTTACTATTGAAACCAGTATCAGAAAACTCATCGTTTGTTAATAAACGTACACAAATAAGAGATGAAGATTTAGTTCAAGCAGAATGCTTCAGTACTTCAAAAAATGTTTCACAAAATTCAACTGATTTCGAAAAAAATAATACTGTATTAGATAGTACTGTTCTAGAAGAAATATTGATTGAAGAGGTCAGAAAAAGACCTCCTATATACGATTATACGCTACCTTTGTCTGTTCGTGGCAGACAAAAAGTTGCTGACCTATGGAAAGAAATATCTGAAGCTCTTAATGGTAATTATTTTAAGTTTATATTGAATAATAAAATATTAATGTTACATTAAATGTATAGAGTTAATTTTATATAAATGTTCTAGGTCTTATGAGTCCTGAAGATGCGAAAAAACGATGGAAAACGCTTAAAGATACTTATAGTAAAATATTAGCCGAAGAAAAAAAGCCCAGTGGATCAAGTAGATCCTCTTCAAAAAAGCCTTGGAAACATCTAGAACTGATGTCGTTCTTACAATCGATATCAACAAATAAAAAGTATGTATCAATTTTACGTATTCACAGGGGATAGTAATGCCTACTCATTTAAAGTTAGCAGAGTTCCGATTTCCATATAGAATATATGTTACATGCATATTAGAAAACCCAGAACGTGGCTAACTTGAAATAGGTAGGCATATCCCCATGTGTACAGGTTTAGATAAATATTATAAATTTTATGACTAATTGTAAACATTTTTTTGCAGTTCTATTTGTAATGTTATGGCTACAGAGAATGACTCAAATAATGTGGATGAACCAAATAGTGTGGATAGCACAGACAGCGATGAACATAAAAGTAACGAAAGAATTAATATTATTGTAAAGCTTATATATTGTTTACTTATATATTGTTTACTTGATAATATTCAAAGTAAATATTCAAATAATCTGTTTTCAGAACAGTCATCTAAACGTCGCGCTAAAGGCACCGATGATTTTAATGCATCAATGGTTCGTATAGCTGATGCATTATGTAAGAAAGATATGCCTGTAATAAATCTTCCAAAACCACCTGAATTTGCTGCATTGGATGGTATGTTTTTATACATAAAAGAAAAATTGCAGAAATTAAGTTCACAAAAACAGGATAAACTTGTATTTAAATTTCTACAAGAAATCATGAAAGAAGAACAAAACGATTATGAATAACTTTGTTTACACTGAAACAGTTTTTGTAACTTTAAAGAAAACTAATATGTTATAATGATTTAATGATTTTTATTTTAAAAGTAATTGTAGATAACATTACAACAAATGATGTTATTTTATTTTAAAATATATTGCTGTTATCTACATATATAATTAAATATATTTTATATGCATATATATGAGAAATATAAGGTAGATAAGCAAGTGGAATATATAAAAGGCTGTGGATATATTCTCATTGACTAATAGCTTGACTGTAGAGTATTCCGTTTATAAAAAATATAGATTTTATATATCATTTCTCGTAATAAATATTACATCTTTTTTTATTTAAAAAATATATTTCTAATAAATACATATTTTTAGTTTTTAAGGCACACTGTTTTACATATAATATTCTCAAAAAGCAGAAGCATTGACGCTTCTTAAACTTGATCTGTTTCTTAATTTGATTTGTATCTGATATTGTAAGCGAATTTCCTGCAAGTCTGGCGAAACTAGTATGGATATTATCCAATGTATGAAATTCTTGTATGAAATTCTTACTTTGGTTGCGGTCAATTGGATACTACAAATGCTTTGAAACATTTGATTAACCGATCAGATTTTTACAAATTGACCAATCAGAAGATGCTTCGAAGCATTTGTAGTGTCCGATTGACCGCAGCCAAAGTATGGAATTTCATACATTGGATAATGTCCATATTGGTTTCGCCAGACCTGCAGAAAAGTGGAATATATACAAGGCTGTGAATATAATCTCATTGACTGATAGCTTGACTGTAAAGTAATATATTCCGGTTATAAAAAATATAGGTTTTATATATAATTTCTCGTCACAAATATTAGACATTTTTTTTTATTTGAGAAATATTTTTAATAGAATAGATACATATTTTTAGTTTTTAAGGCTTTATTTTTCTTTAGAATATTATTTTGTTTTAGCAATATTGTTTTTATAACAGTAAAACATGTTATAAACGAAAATGTGTAATGTCCAAGTATGTAAACGTCTAAAATATGTAATATCTAAGATTTAGTTACAAGATTAATGAAACATTCTATAAATTATAATATAATGTAATTTGTACTCGACTATATATAATAAAGTTTTTATATTATTTATACTTAACTAATAAAGTTCTTATACTATATATTTACTGTTAACTATTACAATTTTAATATAAACTTTTTTTATAGTAACTGTTTAATCTCCAAAATTATATGAAGTATAAAACATTCACATGTAAATTTGAATATTTTGCCAACCGACTTCTCCTTCCTCGTTGAAATATCTACAGAACTCTTGTCGGATATCAGCTGCAGCTAAAGAATATGCTCTTCTTGGAGTACATCTAACATTCATAAATAAACTCTTTGTAACATTTTTTCTCCAAGAGCCTTCTCTAATGTCTCCATTTTCTACAGGCCGATCTGCTAATTCTTGTGTGACATAAGTTTCTCGTTCAACGTCACCTCTTCTTAACCAGTTGTGAAGGCAAACGATTGCTTGAACCATTTTGGTTGCATTTGCAACTTTTGCTATAATTGGTCGTCTTAGAAGTCGCCATTGACTAGCTAAAATGCCGAAGACATTTTCTACTGTTCTTCGGGCTCGAGATAAACGATAATTATAAATACGTTTATCTAATGTCATTTCGTGTTTTCCTGGATATGGTCGCATCATGTAATCTGTTAGTGGAAATGCCTCGTCTCCCCTACTAGTACATATGGTAAAATTGGGCCATCTTCATATAATGGTTCTGGTGATGGAAGATTGAACTCCTTTCTTTCCAATAATTGGCCTATAGGACTATTCTTCAAAACATTTGAATCACCTTGTCTTCCAGGAATACCAATATCAACATATCGTATGACATAATTAGCATCACACACTACAAGTAAAATAATGCTATGACTGTTTTTATAATTAAAATATTCTGATCCAGCATTATCAGGACACTGAAAAATATTAATTAAATTAAATTAAATTAAGTCGTTGTGGATTATTATATACATAATACATACTTTTCAAAAAGAAATTTACTTGAATGACAACGTGTTTGCCATCAATTGCGCCAACACAGTGAGGAAAGTTCCATTTACTTGAAAATTCATTTGCAATTTCTTTCCAATCTTCTGCATTACATTTTGCAAGTACAATAGGAAATAAATGCTCCCATATACAAGAACATGTTTCACGTATGATGTTTGTAATACTACTCAAAGATATTAAGTATTGATATGATAAAGACATCATGCTGTCTCCTGAAGCAAGATACCTATAAGAAGATATATATTAGAAGAAATATAACAGTTATTTTAATACATAAAATTATTAATTATTTAAAATTTTATTTATTTTTTATATATTTGTAATCAAAAATATTTTATTTTCTGAATACCTTAAAGTCAATATTAAACGTTCTTTTTCATTTATAGGTTCACGCACAACATATTGCTTTTTTAAATCATTTCCAACTATTGATAGCAATTCTTCAAACTGTATCGTAGTCAGTCTTGTATAGTTTCTAAATCGGACATCTTCCAACCTTACAGTAGGAAGTATTGCATGATAGAAACCATATCTATTTCTTTTTTTATATATCTCAGCTACCCAAAATCTCTTTCTCCTCTTCTTTTTTAAATGTATATTTCCCATTATTGCAATACTTGCAATTAACTCGGCTTTTCTTTTCTTTTGAATTTCTTGATTAATTATGGTAATGCATTCCGATAACCATTGATAATATAAATAATTAATTGACATTTTATTATTTGCTGTTCGCTACAAATATACTGACGGGTCACCACGTTTATGACAAAAGGAGCAAAAATTTATTTATTACAGCTGACAGATCTAGAAAAATATCACTGCGCATGCTCACGACGCTCGACGCTCGACGCTTGATGCTCCTATGTAATAGCACCTAGAGGAAATGGCTGCGGAAATTTTACAGGCACTTATTTTTAATAAATTTATGATTTTTATATGTAATTTATTTCTTATTAATTATAAAAATATTACTCGTAGATTGCAGCCATAAGTGAATCTTCAACATTTAATGTTTACATTTCACCATCAAAATCAATTTCATCATCTTCCTCTGCAGTTACGGGCCTGAAAATGATCAACGGATATTTACATTGGCATGAGGAAAGAGTTGAGTCAGTTTCTGCAAAAGAAGCTTTGACTTTCTTTTTCAATTTCTTGCGAGGTTTCGGAAACGTAATTTTAGTAGCGCATAACGGTTTTAGGTACATATTTTCCGTAATGAGTGATTTTAATTTTATTACATATTTTTTTCTATCTTACTCAGTATAAAATTTAATTTTAGATTCGATGTGCCAAGATTGTTGAAGTTAGTACTTAAATACTCTGTATTTGAAGAGTTTAATAGTATTGTAAAAGGTTTCGCCGACTCCCTGTTGATTATAAAAGAATTGTTGCCGGAAAGAAAAAATGAAAAAAAAAAAATATTCTATGGAAGCTCTCGTTACAGATATTTTACTAGAAAAAAAACACTGAATCATTGCATAATGCAATAGAAGATGTTCGAGTTTTGTACAAAATTTTAGTAAAATTGCATATCAGTAATGATCTTATAAAAGAAAAATCAAAAAGTATTGAATACTTCATAAAAAAAAAGAAAACGAACTGATTCAGTCCTTGAATAAAACGACTTTAATGGAATTTAAAGATAATATTTCTAATGGTATGATCTCTAAATTGGCCAAAGCAAATATTAACAAAGAGATATTACTTGAAACATATAACAAACATGGTGAAGAAGGGCTACGTTATTTATTAAATGAAAATGTTGGTGGAAAGCCTCCTGTCACGAATAATAAAAAAGTTATCAATAACATATGCCAAATATTTTCCAAAAAAAAAATGATTAATATTAAGTGTATAGATTGTTAATAAAGTTTTTTTGCATTATTTATTATTCTCATCGTAAAAATATTAATATAGTTTATTAATAAAAATGTTTTTCAGATATTTGTATTTTTTTTACTTATTTCTTTGTGTTCATTCATTATATATAATTAATTATTCACAAATGATGTTTTTATTTAATTATAAATTTATTTATTGCATGAAAAATTATAATTATTTAATCGAAATGCACATTTAAGAAATTATTTTCTTCATTACATTATATTCAATTTTCATATAAAAAATTTCAACGTTCAAATTTCCCGCGGTTTACGCATTTCGTTCAGATGACAGAATTACGAAGTCATAACCTACGATACGAGTTTTTAACTATAAATATCTTTTTTATATGTTCGGCAACCTGCTATTTTCTCGATATCATTTGAAAGATTATTAATTTAACTATTTGTCATTAGTTTTCTGTTAGTGTGGCCCATTTCTAGGCTAAGAAAATCCATAATTTCCGGTGAAAATTTGGAATTATCCCATAAGGCCTGTGTTAAAAGTCATGATTTCAAATAGGTTTCTTTTAAGATTTTCATCGGCAACCTTATCTGAAATTGCGAGGTCTTAATCCTCAGACACTCTTTTATCATAAAACATGAGTTTTAATACCGTGGCCAATTTTTGGCCAAAAGGGTAGAGCCCCCTTAATTCCTATAACCTAATCAAACTGTATTGTGAAGTGATTAAATATTTTTTATTAAAGTATTACAATGAAAACAAGAGGTGGATATTCTTGTGCAATGAAAAATTGCTACAATATTTCTGGACAAACATGTGGGTTCAGTTTTTTTTCTTTTCCACGTGATTCAGAAAAGTAAAAGCAATGATAAATTGTTTATTAGCATTAAATTTATAATAAAATTTCCGAGGACTTTTTAATACAATTACATTTATATATTTGAATCTTTTAGAGCTCAATTATGGTTAAATAATTGTAGGCGCACTATTGAAACCTCAATACACAATTTGCACAAAAATTATTGTGTTTGTGCCAATCATTTTCAAGACTCAATGTTTTTAAATAATCTACGAAATCGTCTCCAGCCGCATGCAGTTCCAATACCATTAACAAATGATAATTTTAATAATTTGTTTTTGAATTCTGAGAATGAGGTGTTATCTCCAAGTAATAGTAAGTAAAAATTTCATTAAGTTTGTACTTTTTTTGGTAACAACTGATTAGAGCTAAAAATAAATAAATAAAAAATAATAAATTTTTTTTAAATGTAGTTAATCAAATTATGAATGAAGAAAACCAACATAATGAAATAGAACATAATAAAGAAGATAAAGAAGCACAAGAAGAACAAAAAAAGTACCAGACTCAAATAGAATATGGTAAGCAAGATGAAGAAATACAAGAAGAAGAAAAGTATTAGATTGAAATAAAATATGATAATCTCAAGACAAGGAAACACAAACAGATACAAAACTTACTAATAATTCGCCGCGGAAACGAAAACTAAAAGACAAAATACATTCCTTACAGAAAAAAGTACATACACTAAAACAACAGTTAAAAAAAACAGAAAGATAATATTAAAAAGAGTATAAGTCAATGTTCTATAGAAGAATATTGTAAAGTAACCGATCAGTTGTTACCACCAACCATTGCAACATTTGTAAAGACACAAGTACAAGTTAGTCAGAAACTACCAAAAGGTAGGAAATACTCAGACGAATTTAAAAAATTTTGTTTAACTTTATATTTTAGTGGGTACAAAACCTATAACCTTTTGGTGCAACAATTTCATTTGCCAAGTGCGAGAATCCTCCAACGTATGATTCAAAATTTATACATTCGTCGGGGATTAAATGATTTTATTTTTGAATTTTTAGAAACAAGACTAATTAATTCAAAATCTCCTCTAGATAAATATTGTATTTTATGTATGGATGAAGCCTCATTAAAACCGAATTTATATTACAATATAACTCAAGATGAGGTTATAGGTTTTGAAGATTTGGGAGAGGAAAAGTCAAGACTTCCTGCATGTAATGTAGCAGTATTAATGCTTAAAGGAATGTGCAATAATTGGAAACAGCCTCTGGCATATTTTTTTCTGAATTCTACTATTCCTGCTAGCAAACTGAAACCTATTATAATTCAAGCTATAGAAAAATTACAAAAGATTCATTATAAGGTAATTGCATTTGTATCCGATATGGGCGGAAATTTTATGATGACAGCAAAAGCATTAGGAGTTACCGAGAATTTACCATTCTTTACTGTTCAGGAACAACAGATTGCTTATTTTATTGATCCACCGCATGCTATAAAAGCCATCCGAAATAATTTTTATAAAAATAACATTAATTATGACGGAAAATTAATCTTGTGGAAATTTGTCAAACAATTTTACGAAATAGATAAAATTAATGCGATGAAATTAGCACCAAAACTTACAGATTGTCATATTGCTCCTAATAATTTTGAAAAAATGAAGGTTCGTTATGCTACACAAGTTCTAAGTGCCACAGTAGCTGCTGGTCTACAAAAATTGATATTATCTTCTTTTATTCCAGATGATGCTCTTGAAACAGTTAACTTTATTCGAAAAATTAATGATCTGTTTGATATGTATAATTCATCAACACTTGTTCATGCTGTAAAATACAGACAAGCATTCACTGGTGAGGATTATCAAATTGAATTCCTTTCGAATATAAAAGAGTATTTAAATTATTTAACTGTACTTACAAAAGAAGGAGTAGATATTTCCAATAAAATTAAAGTATTAAAATATTGGTCCCAAAATATAAATTCTCT
The DNA here is from genome assembly GCA_901521435.1 of Crematogaster levior. NCBI lineage: Eukaryota > Metazoa > Arthropoda > Insecta > Hymenoptera > Formicidae > Crematogaster > Crematogaster levior. The sequence continues at coordinate 17,925 of CABEGB010000177.1, forward strand.
TCTGAAAATGTGGAATTACCTTTGCATTACTGCTCCTGAAATAAAATATTTATTTATGCGCCGTTTTAACCAAGATTCATTAGAGAATTTCTTTGGTAAAGTTCGAAATATGAATGGTAACGCTTTTAATCCCACACTAATACAGTTTTATTATTCTTTTAAGAAACTTTTTTCTATAAATTTCAGTACGCCTAGAACAGGCAATTGCAAGAGAGATAACGATGAGATGTTATCAATGATAATAAATTTTTCTGCACAAAATAAAATTCACATTGAAGATGAAATAAATGAAGACGAATCTGTACATTTAAATGATGATGACTATCGCCAAATGGATATTAATGAGCAAGACGCATTTCGCTACATTTGTGGTTATCTAATTCGTAAGTGTTTCAAGAAACATTCATGCGATTTATGTATAAATTATGCCAAACAATATACAGATTTGAATGATACATCATTTTATTGCTTCTTTAGGGCATATAATTCTAATGATGAAAATTTGTTTGGTAGTTTATGTATGCCGAATGATAATTTCATTGCATATATTAAAAATTTGGAAAACTTATTTGCTAAAAATATTGAGGAATATATTTTACAAAAATCTATTATTAATAAATTAGTTCGACTTTTTAAACAAATTTATTTCATACATCCGTGCCAGAACTTTCCACAAGATTATATGGTAAAACTGTACGCTAGAGTACGATTATTTTATACCTTAAAATTTATAAATAAGCGTTTTAAATCACAATCTGCTCGTAGAAAATGTGTTATTTTATGCCATGATTAAAAGCTTGTGTTATTCTTGTTTCTTCGTTGTGCTTCTATAAAGTTTAGAAGTAATTCTATTAAAATATATTTCATATGCTTGCTTTTTTTTGTTGTTCTAAAAGATGTTATGAATTAGTTTATAAGTTCAAATATGTTTTTTAAGATATGTTACATTTTGCATGTATTTTCTTGCATATTACATTTTGCATGTATTTTCTTACATGTGCTTTATAAAAATTATTGCATTTTATCATAAAGACTATTCCTTCTTTGTAGCTGTCTAAATTAATATAAATAAATTCATATACATAAAATATATTAAATTTTAGTTATAAGTATATTAATTCCTCAATTGTTTTTCAGTTGGTAACTTGGAGAAATGATTTATGATCAAAAACGGAGACAAAATATATACTTTATTTTGTACTATTTATATAGTTATTTTTTACTATTTACTCTATTATCCGATTCTATATTATAATTCTTACTAATTACGTTATTAATTACGTGAAATTAAGGATATATATATCCTTACTGTTTCACTTAATTAATATATATATTTTGACTTAATTGACAGAGTATGATAGTTATTCATTTTATCTTGTTATTTGCTACATTAAACACAGATGAAATAATTTATTGTGTTACACTGTGTCATCTGTATCTTTTGTTAGAAAACTTCCATAATAATCGTCGTAGTTTATCACTCAAATGTAAGTGCGTGTACAATTCTCAAAATGGCGACAGGTCACGTGCTTTGTCCCCCCTACATCAAAGGTGCCGACGCTTAGTGTCGCAACTGGTATATCTAGACTATGGCTGAACCCCCAATGGGCTGAGAGCCCCCAACGAGTTGTGCACCCCAATGTGCTGAAAGCCCCCAATAGGCTAAGAGCCTCCCAGTCCGGACAGACTGCAAACCTCCAATGGGCTGAGAGCCTCAATGGTACCGTAAAGTAAAGAAACCTTAACGTTACTTAGCTCTGGATATGCTCAACGGCATTGACCATAACGAGGCTGAATCCATGTGCAGGCTGAGGGAAGTGACTCAGGTTATCCTCTCATACATCTCGGTCCTGCGATGCATTCCCCTTTATGCTACGTTCTGATGACACAGTGTCTGTTCAAGGCGTGTATACACATCTTCTACGCGTCACTACTAAGCACGTAATGTCCGCACAAGACCGCGGGTGCACCTCGCTATCCGCCACGAAATGTCTGTGCTGCTGATGCAATACCCGTAAGGAAGGAAACACATACACATCTTCCAAGCTTCGCTACTACGCCCGTAATGTCTGCACAAGACCGCGTGTGCACCCAGTGTTGGCCGGCAGCAGTGATGAAAGACGGGACCGTCTGCACGCGCATGCGCGGCGAAAATGGCGGAATTACAGAGCCGTACCTATATCTTAAGGTGCGATTTCACGTAGCTATGCATAGCCAGATATTTCCCCCACTCCATCAACATTTTGTCCCACCAGTCGAATTACACTCATAGCCAGATACGACTCTGATAGTTCGAATAATCGATCTATGGGATACGTATCTGAATTCGTTAAGTTAAAAAAGGTGCGAGTGATTGAGAAATGGAGAAAGAAAATTGCGAAGATTCTAGCGAGGTTAGTAAATATAAATAATATATTTCTTTCTTTCTAATATTATTAACTGAAAGTGCACCACGAGAAGGGCGTTTTTCATAACCTCTTTTGGAATAGCACGTGTGTTGGCCATGTGCGTGTTATAAAAATTTAATTCAATTTTTTCTTATTATTTATTATTTTAGATATCACGATGCTACACGTGCGGAGTCTGTGAAACTATTTGTAATGTAGACGACATCCAGACCCATGACTGTGTACAAGATTACAGCGAAATCGTCACCGACGAAAACCTATATTTTTACCCAAGAGACAGTAAGTATAATAACTGGATAATAAAAAGTATGACGAAATTGGTGCGCAAATTCAAATCTTATTTCAATTGCTATCTTTATTTTTATTTACAGAAGACGGAAATATTGTACGGCGCAGCTTGGTCAATGAGGTCGAGCAGACAGTGATAGAGAGTACGCTGTGCAGCGGAAATGTCATCAATGAAGGTGACAAAGACAACGCCTGGAATTCTAAAATTCGTCTGGAGGAACAGCTTATTGGTGAAGTTCGTCAGAGACCGTCCCTCTGGAATTTCAAGCTTCCTCTCGCAGAGCGAGGCATTCGGATCAAAGAAAGACTGTGGCAAGAAGTTTCAGTCAAACTTGGTATATTATAATATCTTTTACATAATAATAGGCATTATTGTTTAACATTATTAATCGCATGTTTTAATTGAATATATTTTTTTCTATAGGCACATTGTCAGCTAAAGAGCTCAAAAAGAAATGGAAATCTCTGTGTGACTCCTTCAGGGCGCATTGCAAGAAGAGAAAGTTGCCAAGTGGATCTGCGACTGCAACTAGTTCATCATGGGTCCATTACGAGAACATGAAATTCCTTTTAGATGTCCACCTTGAAAACCAGTACGTAATTTGTCCCATGTTTGTAAATAATGAAATGTGTATAACATGATATAGTGATATATCTTTTGCTACAGAACGACAACGAACGCTTCGAACTGCGTTGAGGATCCAACAGGTGAGACTGAGGAGATAGTCAATGACAACGCGAGTTTTAATAATATCGATAGTCCACGTGGCAGTGACTTTTCCGGTATGCCCACTTGAATTACGTTTAATATTGATATTATACATATACGAGAAATAAATTATGTACTTTAATGTTTTTTGCAGGAAGCAGTACTATCAGTAAGCGGCGGAGACTCGATAGTGAGTGTCTGCAGGACATAGCGGAAGCTTTGGTGCGGCCAATCTACTTTGACCACCCTCTCCGAGTGAACGTGGAAGTGTCGAGATCCGTATCAGAACGTAATATCGTACCAAAACCAGAAGACTCCATCAAGCACTTTGTAAGGTTCATGGAGAGCGAGTTACGGAAAATAAATAATGAAAATGCACGGAGCGAGGTCACGCATCGTTTATTCGAAGTGCTGTATAATGCAAAGAAAGAATTTGCAATGTATAGAAGAATTCCTTCATGTGAGATCAACCAAGTCAATCAAGACAAAAATTAAAAGTTTAGATTTTAAGTACGTTTAGAGTAGGTTTTAAGTAAGAAGTAAGTTTAGATTTTAAAAGTACTATTAAAAGATGTACTTTATTAGTATAGCATTTTTATTTTATTTATTATTTATAATATATTTATTCTTATAGCAAGTAATAAGAAGCCGGTATGTTTGGTGATGCCCCTGGTGCCTTCATATTATGCATTTTTTCGTTTTTTTATTTTTGTAATTAATGTAAATTGTAATTAATGTAATTTTTGTAAATAAATTATCTTATTTTTGTAATTATATCATTTATTTTATCTTTTATCATATTTTTTATATGAATATACAAGTTTATAAGTTCATACAAGTTTTAAATTGATAATTATATAATATTAATTATACGCAATATAAATAAAAATAAACACATTACAATCAATCTATATGATAAATGTCACTATACTAAAACGTTTTTTTTTTTTAATGTAAAAATATTCGCTGACAAACACAGTGTTCTTCTTTAACGACCCTTTTGCCACGCTACTGCTCCTTCGTTGTTAAAGTAATTGCAAAATTCATCTCGAATTGCTATGCACCTGCGAGCACTTGTGTTCGATCCGCATCGAGTTACATCTGTAAATGCGCATCCAGTCTCCATGATTCTTCGCCAAGAACCTGGCCTAAACCCATTTGGGCTATTCGGAGCATCTACGTCGATTAAACCTGCAGACACATATGTTTTGTCTATGTCACTTTTTCGGAGCCAGTTGTGTAGACAAACTGTTGCTTGGACCATTGACTTCACGTTTTCTGGGTTAGCAATTATTGGCCTTCGATATATTCGCCACTGACTTGCTAATATACCGAAAGTATTCTCAATCATTCTCCTGGCTCGACTTAAGCGATAATTGTACACATCTTGCTGTGGCGTGAGTCCATTCCTGCCTGGATAAGGGCGTAGCAGGTATGATTTGAGAGGGAAAGCTTCGTCTCCAACAAGGCAGTACGGCAGTACTCGTCCTCCTTCAACAGCTGTTGGCTTCGGCACATTCATGCGGTCTTCATCAAATTTATTGCCAATCGTGCTGGCTTGAAAAATACCACCATCGCTTCGTCGTCCGTAGGCCCCGATGTCAACATAACGAAAGATATATTTTGCATCGCAAATTGCCAACAATACTATACTATGAGCACTTTTATAGTTGTAGTAAGTCGAACCAGCATTATTAGGACACTGAAACATTAGAAATTATTGTTAGTACCGCAATGTATGTCCTTTTCTGTTGTGCATTATCTATTTTCCAATAATTGTACTATTAAAGCTGAACAAATAACACGAAAATAACTATTAACATATGTATATACGTACTTGAATCACAACATGCTTGCCATCTATGGCTCCTATGCAGTGAACGAAATCTCTCAACTCTTGAAAGTCCTGTGCAAGTTCTATCCACTCTTTTTCGGATAATACCGGCGGTAGAACTGAAGGGCACAAGCAGTCCCAAATTGCGGTACATGTTTCATGTATAATATTGCATACTGTCGTCTTTCCCATGAGATATTGGAACATCATGGATGTCATGGAGTCACCAGAAGCCAGATATCTGAAATATTTAAAAGGCATATATATAGACAAAGTCCATTGTTGAGATAACAACAACTTTTGCCATCATTTCGTTTATTTTATATCCCGGTAAAGTAAACATGAACTTACCTCAAAGTTACTGCCAAACGTTCCGATGGCGTTATAGCCTCTCTGATAAAGTCTTGTTTTTGCAATCGGGGGCCAACAATAGACAATAAATCTTCCAACTGCGTTGCAGACATTCTAAAATAGTTATGAAAACGGATGTCTTCCAATTGCAACTTTGGCAATGATGTGTGAAAGAAACTGTGATCGGAGCGATTTTGGAAGAGTGGTGCTATCCAGTGCTGTTTTTTTTTGTACTTCCTTTTAACTCCATTGTTCTTATTTTTTTTTTTAATTGCAAGTACTGCAAGTACTGCAGTTACGCGTCGTCGCCTAACCTCTTCCGCCACCACTTGTAAAACTGCATTTCCGCATATTTCTCCTAATTGCTCGTCGCTCAAGTGGTTTGAATCGCCCTCCATTCCAAGTAGTAAAATGCCACAAAATCACTTTTATATTTTTCACAAAGTTTTAAAATAAAAGTATCTCTGAAATTCTCTCACAATACACAAACTTTATACATTTACAACTGAATAGCTGGATATGTCTCGCTCCATGAAAACGTAGGAAACGCGAGTCTTTTTCCTGAGTCTGGGGGTCTTTAAGCTTTCTTTGAAAGGTTAGATACGAGAGTCTTCCTGTGTCTTAGACATGGCACGTACAATTTAGTAAATTGATATGTGATATGTGATGTGATATGTGATTCGTTTGTGAGTTTGAGGTTCTGGATACGAATTTGGTGAGTAAATACTAATAATATATTATAAAGTATAATAATATATACTTATAATAATATATAGTTAACATAAAAAATGAAGAGACAGTCTAACATTGAAAAAGTTAGTAAAAAGCATAAAAGAGATTTTCAGATATCTTGGCTAGAAGAAGACGTCTTTAAAGGATGGTTAACTTGCATAGAAAATAAACCGTTTTGTATTGCGTGTAAACAGACCATCAGATGCCTTAAACCAAACTTAATTAGCCATTCACAGACGGTTCGACATAACGAAAATATAAATTCTCCTAATTTTAAAGTCAGAATCGATAATAATATTAATGATTTAAATAATAATGTATCACATGCGGAAAAAGTAAAAATCGCAGAAATAAAATTAGCAGCCTTTTTTGCGGAACATAATGTAGCTTTTCAAACTGCAGATCATTTAATTCCATTGCTTAAAAATATTTGCGAAGATTCTAAAGTTGTGCAAGATCTTTCGCTGTCTCGAATTAAGTGTGCAAAAGTTATTAAACATGTAATTGCAAAACGCGAAACTGAGAAACTTATTCAAAATTTACAAATCTCTAAATTTTCTATTTTAGTCGATGAAAGTACAGATATTACAAATACTAAAACAATGTGCGTTCTCGTTCGATATATATCACCTTTAAATAAAAAAATTTCTACTCAATTATTAGAATTGTTACCATTAGATGCTTCTGATTGTTCCGCGAGTAAAATATTTGAAAAATTTAAATCTTTTTTTGAAAAAATAAAAGTTCCAATTGAGAATATTGTTGGGATGGCATGCGACAATGCATCCGTTATGGTTGGATGTAAGAATTCTTTTATGAGTCGTCTTAAAGAAAAAGTACCAGACTTAATAACAATAAATTGTGTTTGTCACACATCCGCGATTATAGCCAGCAAAGCTTGCGATAAGTTACCTTCTGTTTGTGAAAGTTTAATTAGAGGAGTTGCCACTTATGTTTCGAGTAGTGCGAAGAGATGTGCAATTTTGAATGAATTCCAAGATTTTTTCGACGTTCAAAGAACTAAAATATTAAAATTATCAGATACGAGATGGCTTTGTTTGCAAAAGTGTGTTGTTAGACTTCTCGAAAATTGGGAAGTCTTAAAAAATTATTTTGTATTAGCAACGGTAGAAGATAAATTAAAATCAGCGGAAATTATTTTAGGATATTTAAATGACGATTCTATTAAAGCTTATCTCTTGTTTTTGAAATATTCTTTAACTTTTTTTAATAATTTCAATGCTCTGTTTCAATCGCGCAATATTTTAATCCATAAATTATTTACGAATAGTCAACAATTAATTCAACAAATAGCTAAGAATTTTGTGAAATCTGATGTTTTGAGAGATATAATTAATTTAGATCTAGATGATGACAATATACAAAATATAGAAAATATATATGTAGGACCGGAATGTGAGAACTTTTTAAAAACGTTGTCATTGGAATGCGCGCAAAATATTAGATTAAAATGTTTGGATTTTTACATTACTGCAGTTCGAGAAATGCTGAAACGTTTACCTTATAGAGATACATTTTTCCAGCAATTACTTTTTTTAGATCCCGAAATTGCTTTATATGATAAAGATAGATTACAACTTAAAGATTTAACTCTTATCGCGGAGCGGGTGAAACATATTGATACAATAAAATTAGCTTCAGAGTGGGAAATTTTGCCATCATATTTTAACGAACAACGAAAAAAAGAATTAGCTTCTTTAGAGATAGATAAAATGTGGCAAAAAATATTTGAATCTATAAACTCCGATGGAAAAAAGATGTTTCCAAATTTAGAATTATTAGTTGAAGTAGTCCTTTCTCTTCCTCACTCAAATGCTGAGGCCGAAAGAATATTTTCAATCGTAACAGATGTAAAAAATAATAAAAGAAACCGATTAGGTAATGATACTATTTCTTCAATTTGCATAGTTCGGTCTAGTTTTCAAGCTGCAAATATGAATTGCATAAATTTTGAAATTGATTCGAGACATTTAGAACTGCATAATGCACAAAATTTATATGGAGGAAAATACAAATCTGATGGTACTTCTTAATATTTTGACATTATAAAAGAACATTGTATATTATTTGTTATCAAAAAAGTATATTTGTAAACACGTGTATAAAATTATGTTTAATTTTTGTTAGATTTTAAATTTGAAAATTATATTGCGCGCAACAAATTTAAGAATGGGTATGTGTGTGTAATTTAATAAACGGGATAGGTAGGATTCTTCTACTCTGCGTCATCTACTTGAAGAAGTCATACTTTCCAGTATTGCACGGGAAGGCATGCCTTCAAGTAAAGGAGGAGGTGGAGATGACGTTAGAGGAAAGATCGGAGTCTTTGCAAACTTTGCGGGACATATCGCATTTGAGAAGAATTTTAGGAGTTTGAATGTGCTATGATATCTTCCTTGGTGGAGCAAGATTATCTTTTTGCCTTATTATAATTTGTTTGGGTGTGAAATATTATTTTATTGTAAAGAATTATATTTACGCGTTATTTAAGTAGTTATTAAGTTAATTCTTTTCAATTATGTGCAATTTTATTATGTGCAATTTTTTCTAGTTATGTGCAATTATGTGCAATACATAGGTAAATTATTTATTAGGTAGATTATTATATTATAAACATATATATTAGTAAAAATATACTATATGTTTGTTATGTGTGAATGGTTGTGTGAATATATGATGCCGGTGGTGTACTTTAAGTGCTTTGCATCATATTTTTTAACCACACCGGATATTAAATATTAAATATATCCGACAGTCCGCAGTCTGCTAAGTGGGACGGAAAAATATGTTGCAATGTACATTTCTACATATATATACATATATACAGGGTGACCCATTTTAACTTCCCCACCGGATTATCTTGAAAGGAATGCACTTTCTGAAAAAAAGTTTCAGATATAAGTTTTAGTATTTTTCCCTGGCTATTGCGATTATAGCCAGATACATATATATTGTATATATATTTTTTAGTTGAGTGCTGGCATGTATGTATGTGTAAATATATAAATATTTCACATTTTTCTCAAAATAATAAAAATTTCTATAAAATTATGTAGGGTGACTAATGGTACACCTTAAAACTAGTGAGAGATACTGTACTGACGGTAAAATCGCCGCGCACGCGCATACAGACGGTCCCATCTTTCATCACTGGCCGGCAGGGCGGATTTTTGACGCATGCGCGTCAGTTAGGTTAGTATCATAGCAACGTACCTACTGTTAGGAAATTGGCGGGAGCAATAGACGGGAGAAGTTTCGCGCTCGTGGCTCGTGATGTGTAGTGTCTCGTACGTATATGTATTTGTATATGTGTTTTATGTCTATGTGTGCAAAAAAATTTTAAGAAAAATATGTGTCTATTTTATATTTTCCCTCAAATTTTTGAAGAATTTTTCGATGACGATAAATGGCACATCTTTCTTCCTATGTAGGTACGCCATTGACGCTGTATTTGTCGCGCATGCGTCAAAAATCCGCCCTGCCGGCCAACACTGGGTCTGTTCTTTTCAGCTGCACTGCTGAACTAGTGCAATAAGTTAGAATGAGACATATATATATTTTTTCACTCTAACTTATTGCACTAGTTCAGCAGTGCAGCTGAAAAGAACAGACCCATTGTGTGCACCTCGCTATCCGCCACGCAACACCCGCACAAGAAGGATGCGGAAGTACGTCTACTTAGCTTCGCTATCAACCACGCAATGCCCGCACAAGAAGGACGCGGAAGTACGTCTACTGGCGCAGTAATACACGCACGCGACGCGTCACGCGGAATCTCTCTTCATCCATTGGTTGCCGCATCGGAACTAATCGCGCGCTATGTATCACTACACGCAATACACTCATCGTTAAGATGCCGGCGCCGCCATAATCAAATCCAATTTCGTTGTAGTTTATACACCCTATGATCAAAACGAAACACATAGAACGGATGAAAGTTTCAGAAATTTTGTATACAATAATAACTATCAAAATAGACAAATAATTTTATGTAATATTCCTAATGTAATCCTTGAGTTTAGTAACAAATGTGCCTTTAGACTATATGCACCTAGTTTGTCTGAGTATAGTCCGAAAACTCCTTTTATTGTGGACTACGAAATCGTTTCATTTCAAATTATCCGTTACTCAAAAGAACCAAATTTCAAATGTTTTAATTACTTAAAAAAAACATGTCCCATTAGAATTTTCAAGAAAACCGCAAAGTCTGAATTATATTAAATTGTGGAAAGCAACTGAGTTGAGACAGTTCTTATTATACAGGGTATCCCATTATAAAACATCCACGCAAATTACTCCGAAGATAAGGGTGATAGCAAAAAATGACCTTAACAAACGTTGTAGGATTAAAAGAGGGCCAACTGAGGGTGACCTTGACTTTGATCTCGCAGTTGATTTTCAAGGTCATTTGAAGGTCAGAGTAATTTTTTAAAATGGAAACCCTATTTTTGACACCGGATTCGAAAAGAGCGGAAAATTTTACGTCAGAAATGATATTTTAAATTTTTTTTGTGTGACCTTGAGAAGGTCAAATGAGGGTCAAATGTTGAAAAACTGCTTGCTGATTGTTTATTTAAATTTATAGGCGAAATAAACGTTATAAAAGTACCTTTAGCAGATAGATCAATCTCAAATGTGCCAACGATCGTGACCATTTTGACCTTGAGGTCAATTTTCAAGGTCATTTAAAGGTCAGAGAGATTTTTATAAACTCTTATTTTTGACACCGGATTCGAAAAGAGCGAAAAATTTTACGTCAGAAAAAATATTTTAAAGTTTGTTGGTGTGACCTTGAATAGATCAATTCAAGGTTAAATATTCAACAAGCACTCAAAAGCTGTTGCTTACATGTGCTAACCTTACTTTAGCTTTAAAACCACCACGCAAATTACTCCGAAAATAAGGGTAATAGCAATACCGAATTCGAGTTATCAATTTTTAAAGTTGTAGCTTTTAACACGTAAGATATAGGAAAAACGTGTGCTCAAGTGATTTATCAATTCGTAGCGACAATAATACTTGCTCGATTTTTTTAAAAAACTAGGATACAGTGCAGGATAATGCTAGAAATAACATTTAAAGAAACAAGGATTATTAGCAATTGCCGTTTTTGAATTATTGAAGTTCAAAGTGGTGTATCCGACATAATTTTTAAGAGTTTAAAGCATTTTGAGCGCAAATCGATTAACTGATGAACGTTCTTAAAATTGTTTTTAAATTGTACATACTTATACCGGCAACAAAAATTAAATTTTTTCTTGTTAAAAAATTGTACCTCACTTACATGTGTTGTGTACCATATATGTAAGTCTGAAATCTCTTATTCTTATTCTTGTCCTGACCGTCCAATATTGACCGTCGCTTGATAGTATGTACATATAATAACATCTAATTTATTTTGTCGTATGTTGACAAATGTTCTCATACATTTGAAACTCTTTTTTGCGATCGTTATTATCGTTAAAAAAATGCCTGACTACACTGCTAATGAAATTATTGACATTCTTCTTATTTTAGGAGAATGTCGACGAAACTATCGAGAGGCAGCAAGACTGTATCGTGCTCGATTCCCTCAAAAACAACATCCTAATCATACGGTAATACGTGACATTGAACTACGCGGTCGACAAGGAATTTTTGTTCGAAGAAAGAGGGCACTGAATGAACACGATTATGAATATAATCCTCGCTTTATTGCTGTTCTAGCCATGGTACATTTAAATGTTCACGTCAGTTTACGCGAAATCGAGTTAACAATGGGCATTCCAAGATCTATGACCAGTAGATATTTACGACTTGCGCGTTATCATCCTTATCACATTTCTTTAAATCAAGCTTTAACTGAGGAAGATCATCGACGGAGAATAACATTTTGCCAATGGGCAACGCAACAAATTACTGATGATGAAAATTTCTTCAACAATGTTCTTTTTAGTGATGAGACTACATTTGAGAGTACTGGTATGTTGAATCGCCATAATTGCTACTATTGGTCACCTGTTAATCCTCATTGGATGCAAGAAGTTGATCATCAGCATCGCTGGAGTGTAACAGTATGGTGTGGCATTGTAAACGGATTGGACCTTATTTTTTTGAAGGTAACGTAACTCACCACACTTATTTACAGTTGCTCAGAGAGGAACTTCCACTTTTGCTAGAAAACGTTGATCTTCATACAAGAGCTAGGATGTGGCTACAACAAGATGGCGCTCCTCCACATTATGCCAGAATTGTCAGAGATTTTCTTAACGAAAGGTTCAACAACCGATGGATTGGTAGAGGAGGCCCTATAGCATGGCCACCAAGATCTCCAGATCTGACATCTCCAGACTTTTATTTATGGGGCTAAAAAATACAGTCTACTGCACAGACCAACTACAAGAGCTGACATGATTCAAAGGGTTACGCAAGCCTGCTTAAATATTCCACGTCAAGTATTATTAAATACTATTAGGAACTTTGAAAGAATAGAATATTGTCAACAAGTAATGGTGAAACTTTTGAGCATTTTCTTCATTAAATGGTGACTGAAACACTTGGACTCTATGACTAAATGCACATGTAAGCGTGGAATTTTCAATGTTTTTTCAACTGTCTAGACCAGGGGTCGGCAACCTGCGACTCGCGAGCCACATGCGGCTCTTTGGATGTGAAGCTGCGGCTCTTTAGTTCCATACACAAATATTATTTATTTTATCAAAAAAAAAAAAACATTTAAAAATCGTTCTGAATCGATTAACGAGGATTAGGCACCGATTCTATCTCTCAGCCACTTGTACTCGCTTTTCACCGCACCCCTCCCCCGTGACACGCGTCGTCACTGTCGTCAGTCCATCGGAAGCTCTCGAATGACGCCGTCGTCGGATGTTTCTATGTAGGTTTTAATTCGCTTTCGACGCAAGACAATTTGGCGTCTTCACCAGTGCTTTGGCTGTGACGTATAGTTTGTTGTTTCAAGTAAATAGTTAGTGATAAACACGTTCTGACAAGTCCGTTCGTGCCAGTCGGCGATCACCGAATTATTTACCGAATTATTTATTTTATTTAGGTAAGTATTTTTAATTGGGAAATATCGTTGTAAAATGTTTTTTGATAAATTATATTTCATTATGCTCAGCTTCTCGTATGTATTTACTTAGGTATACGTTGACATAGTAAATAATTGCAAAACTTGTCATCTGCTGTTTTGGATACCTAAATAATAATTTTAAAAATTCTTTATTACAGCTTCACCGCAAGCATGGCATCTACAAAAAAAAAGAGAAGAACTGAAGAGCATCGAGAATTCAATCGGGATTGGACGGAGTCGTTCGCTTTCACATGCAACTCAGATGGCCTTCCGACTTGTCTCATTTGCCACGAAAAACTCGCACACAATAAGAAATCAAATTTAGAGAGACACTTCACTAAAAAACATACTCAGTTTGCTAGTAAATATCCAGCCGGCGAAGAACGAAAAAAAGCTGTCGACGAGCTCCAAAAACAAAAACAGCAATCAAGTTCCATGTTAAGTAACTGGACGCAATCTACAAGTAATGTTAATCTGGCAAGCTTCGCGGTATCACTAGAAATTGCAAAAAAAGACAAACCATTCACAGATGGTGAGTATGTCAAAGATTGCTTCATACGTGCATCTGAAGAACTGTTTCGTGATTTCAAAAACAAACCAGAAATCTTGAAAAAAATCAAAGATTTGCCACTATCCGCTAAAACAGTACAAGATAGAATAGCTAAAATGTCTTCAAATGTAACATATTTGCAGCTGGAAGATATTTAACTTTCTTCTGCCTTATCACTTGCTATAGATGAGTCTTGCAACATAAAAGACACGGCACAAGTTGCCCTTTTTGTCAGGTATATGTCTTCCCAAGGTCCAAAAGAAGAACTTCTAGGATTGCTACCGCTTTCGGGACAAACTAGAGGGGAAGGTATAGCGAATGCCGTGCAAAAATGCCTTGAAGACAATAAGATCGATTTAAATAAAATCGTTTCAATAGCAACTGATGGAGCCAGAAGTATGACAGGAAAAAATAAAGGAGCAACAACGATTCTTCAGAGCAAAATAAACCACGAAATTCTTGCGTTTCACTGCATAATACACCAAGAAGCGCTTTGTGCCCAAACATTTCCGGCCGAAATAGTTGAGGTCATGAATTTGGTAATCAAGATTGTTAACAGCATCTTGTCAAAAGCACTCTACCATCGTCAGTTTAAAGAATTCTTAAACGAAATGGAGACTCAGTATTCCGACCTCCTTCTTCACAATAAAGTGCAATGGCTTTCCAAAGGTAAGGTGTTGAAACGTTTTGCTTTGTGCTTGAATGAAATAAATACATTCCTAAATGAAAAAGACATTAATCACCCTGAATTAGAAAACGACAAATGGTTGCAAAAATTTTACTTTATGGTGGATATCACAGCGAAATTAAATGAGCTGAATCTAAAACTGCAAGGAAAGGGAAACCCAGCCTATGCTTTGGTAGAAGAATTGGTTTGTTTTGAAGAAAAATTAATTCTTTTTGCAGAAGATATTCAGAGCGGTAAATTACTTCATTTTCAATTTCTAAAGCAATATCGCGATAAAACCAGTGCAACTGTTGATTACGAATTACTTCAGCACAGTTATAAAAAAAATTAAAGATGAATTTGCTGACAGACTTGAGCAATTCAAAACCAACAAAACCACTCTAGCATTCATAGTACATCCTCTCAACACAAATAGTAACGAAATCCACATTGAGCCATTTGGAATTGATACTAGATCTCTAGAAATGCAATTGATCGATTTAAAAAGTAAAGCTTTGTGGAGTGGAAAATTTACAGAGTTGAAAAGCAAGTTGGAAGAGTTGGAGGTCCAGAAATGTATGTACGTAACGCAACAAAAGTGGACAGCTTTAAAAGAAATGCCGCGAGTTGAGGCACTTATATTCGACGCATGGAATAGTCTTCCAGATTGCTACAGTGAAGTGAAGAAGTTGGCATTTGGAGTGCTGACTATCTTCGAATCGACATATTCGTGCGAGCAAGCGTTCTCTTGCATAAATATAATTAAAAGTAAAGTAAGAAGCCAACTAACAAATGAAAATTTAGAGTCGTGTTTGAAACTTAAAACAACAAGTTATGAGCCAAATTTATCCAAACTTTCTAAAACCATGCAAAGTCAACGCTCCCATTGAATTTGTTTGCTCAAATGTGTTATTGTTTTTTTTATTTTAAGTACAAGTTACATTGTTTAGTAAAGTTTAAATTTTCTACTTGAATAACCATGCAAAGCCATCGCTCCCATTGAATTTGTTTGCTCAATTGTTTGTTATTGAAGTACAAGTTAGTGTTGTAAGTAAATGTTTAATTGTTTTAATTTTTTACTTAAATAATAAGTAATTATCTAATAATACCATATATATATTATCTAATTTGTTGTGAAAAACACTACTTATATATGAATAAATAGATATTTTTTCTTATGAATAGATTAGTTTTTTTTTTATCAAAAAACTTTATTTATGCGAGTACTATTTATTGTTGGCAAGAAAAAATTTTGTGGCTCTTTAAAAACTTTGAAATTTTGTAAATTGTAATTTTTGACTCTTCCGACTCAAAAGGTTGCCGACCTCTGGTCTAAACTTATCCCCGATCTTGCCTTAACTGGCCGGGTCATCCCCGACCTTGCCTTAACTGGCCGGGTCATCTCTGACCTTGCCTTAAATGGCCGAGTCATCTTCGATCTTGCCTTAAATGGCCGAGTCATCTTCGATCTTGCCTTAAATGGCCGAGTCATCTTCGATCTTGCCTTAAATGACCGGATCATCGACAAACTTGCCTTACCATAAAAATAATGAAGTTTTAAACACTTGATCTTAATTAAGTTAATGTTAATTAAGTTAATGTCAATTAACTTAATTAACATTAATTTAATTAACTAGTAAAGGTCACACACCTGAACGCAGAATTTTGTGCTCTTTCAGAATCCGTGGTCAAAAATAAGAGTTCCTATTTCGACAAACAAAGACTTTTAAATAATTTTGAAAATCAACTCCAAGGTCAAAGTCGAAGTCACTCTTAATTGGCTCCCTTCGATGCCTACAACCTACAATACTTACTGGTTTTAAAGCTAAAGTAAGGTTAGCACATGTAAGCAACAGCTTTTGAGTGCTTGTTGAATATTTAACCTTGAATTGATCTATTCAAGGTCACACCAACAAACTTTAAAATATTTTTTCTGACGTAAAATTTTCCGCTCTTTT
The DNA here is from genome assembly GCA_901521435.1 of Crematogaster levior. Taxonomy (NCBI): domain Eukaryota; kingdom Metazoa; phylum Arthropoda; class Insecta; order Hymenoptera; family Formicidae; genus Crematogaster; species Crematogaster levior. Next base: position 34,512 of record CABEGB010000177.1, read on the forward strand.
CGAATCCGGTGTCAAAAATAAGAGTTTATAAAAATCTCTCTGACCTTTAAATGACCTTGAAAATTGACCTCAAGGTCAAAATGATCGTTGGCACATTTGAGATTGATCTATCTGCTAAAGGTACTTTTATAACGTTTATTTCGCCTATAAATTTAAATAAACAATCAGCAAGCAGTTTTTCAACATTTGACCCTCATTTGACCTTCTCAAGGTCACACAAAAAAAATTTAAAATATCATTTCTGACGTAAAATTTTCCACTCTTTTCGAATCCGGTGTCAAAAATAGGGTTTCCATTTTAAAAAATTACTCTGACCTTCAAATGACCTTGAAAATCAACTGCGAGATCAAAGTCAAGGTCACTCTCAGTTGGCCCCCTTTTAATCCTACAACGTTTGTTATGGTCATTTTTTGCTATCACCCTTATCTTCCGAGTAATTTGCGTGGATGTTTTATAATGGGACACCCTGTATACAGGGTGTTTGATAATTCGAACGTCAACCGTAAAATGCAAGTAGAGTAGGTTAAACTGAGTAGAAAAGTCCTGTATCATTTTGCGATTTTCGTAATAATTAATGAGATATTAATTAAAGAAGATTGACCAATACGCGCGAATCTAAGCGCGCGGCGAGAAGAGACAACCCACGATTATTGTGTAGCGTTTGAGTACGCAGGGAGTAGGAACAGCCTACCGTTATTGTCTAGCATTTTAGCGCGCGGGGAGAAGGGATAGCCACAACCATTGTTACGCGATTGTTTAAGCGCGTGACAAAGCGTTGCGAGAAGCGCGTAATACTAGAATACCGCGGCGACCGCCCCGAATTGTTCTCTCGCATTGTTTTGCATCTCTCTCTCTCTCTCTTTCTCTCCCTCTCGGTAGGCTGTTCCTTCTCCCCGCGCACTCAAACGCTACACAATAATCGTGGGTTGTCTCTTCTCGCCGCGCGCTTAGATTCGCGCGTATTGGTCGATCTTCTTTAATTAATATCTCATTAATTATTACGAAAATCGCAAAATGATACAGGACTTTTCTACTCAGTTTAACCTACTCTACTTGCATTTTACGGTTGACGTTCGAATTATCAAACACCCTGTATAGGACCTATAATATTAAAGGTACCCTAGTAGCACAATATATTGGCTATACATTGGCTAACATTGGCTAAATATTGGTTATGTTGGAAGTACATTGGCCAATATTTCCCAATAAAGTACAAATATTGGTTATAAAATGAATGCTAATGTACTGCCAATGTTACGTACCACTAACTACTCGTCGTACTCGTCGTATCATTTGTTTGAATTTTTAATTTTTAACAAATTTAAGCTTCACGTTATTTTTAAAAATGTATACTTTGCAGGTCAAAAACCAAACGCAAAGATGAAAAACGCTAATATTGGCCCCATTACTATGAGTCTCAACTTATTATACTGAAATAAAGAGACCTTCCCATACAACCATCTCTACTGAAAGGTATATTTTTGAAAAAAATAAAAAAAGTGTATTGAACACACAAGACAAACGTTTCAAAAATGATTTTAAAATAGCACTGTAACACTGTATGTTTAATGTAACACTGTATGTTTAAATATAAATAATATTGCAGATATTCAGCTGTCATGAATTGTGATAATGATCACTTACTGAAACAACGTGCATTTTTGTACCAGATAAGATGGAAGATCATATTAGCTTATTGGACGCCCAGGGTACCTGCTTGAAAATCTTGGTAACAACAATAAAAACGAGCTTATCTAAAGGATCAAGTCGAAAGAATTGCTCTTTTCATCTTTGAGATGGATTTTACTTGGACAAAAAAGTGAAACGCATTAGTGTTGACGGGACTGGGGATGCATGTAATCTCTAAAATTTTAAAATTTTTTCTATTTCTAATAATTTCTGCATGATCATTTACATTGAAAGTTTGTTGATAAGACGACAGATTATGAAGATATGAATTCTGCTTATTGGAAATAACAGCAGAATAATAATAACCGTTTAATTTGATGTTTGAAACACACATGAGGCTTAAGAGTAATCCGGAAATAAGAGAAATAATCGAATGGATATAATAATGTTCCAGGAAAGACGCGACGAACTTAGAAGGTGGGCCAAGGAAAATATTATGAAGTCAGCAAAACAATAGAAGAAAGTTCAACAAAAATAGGAAAGACGCGAGGCGTTTTGAACGAATTGGTTGCAATTAAGAGGACACAAATGAAGTCGGAATTGAAATTTGCGAGGAGATATCTTGGTCCATATCGGATCACCAAGGTCTTACGTAATGACCGATATGTCGTCGAGAAGATCGGCGAGCATGAGAGACCCAGGCAGACCGTAATGGTAGCCGAGTAAATGAAGCCTTGGATTTCCTATGATGAGTCTGCAGACGAAAAAAATGAGACAAGTGCATCCGAGAACAGATACTTGACCAGGAGATATTTGGCCGAGATCTAGCTTCTGAAAACATCAGGAGCGCTCTATCACGTGATTGACATGCAGGTGACATGCGTACGTGTGCGTGGCGGGCGACAGTTGAGAATGTGAATTCTCTGAAACCAATTGCGACAACAAACTATTAACCAAAAAGTAACCAGCATAATAATCTTAAAAAGCAATTGGAAAGAAAAGACTAAGAAGTAGCTCTGGAGAATAGATAAGACAGCTGAAACAATCAAAAATAAAGGATTACTGGCTAGGTACACCGGCCTCAACATCAAACAGATAAGGTAAAGTAGCCTATTATGGCACAGCCAAAAAACTGGTTCCTATTGTGAAACAGAGTTTAAAAAATGAATGTTACTATTCCTATTAAATATTAAGTTTCATCGATACAAAAATTACTCCATAATAATAAAATATTCGACTTTCCAATGACATCGATATAAATTTTATTTGAACCTCGATGTAAATTATAAAAATAATTGAATTTATCAAGTCTGAGTTTTCGAGATTATTAGTTGCAAATTAGCTTAAAGCGCGAGACATAGTTGACAATACATTTATGTTGTTTTCTTTTTACTGTATGTGTATTTTCAAACACATAACATATTATTTTAAAGATAAGGACCCATAGAAGACGATTTTACGACTTATAATTAATATACATTTAGTATTTATAAAATTTATCGATGTTTCACAATAGGATAACAAATTTTAAAAGGTGCCTATTCTTGAAACACTCTAAAATTGTTGTTCCATAATAGGACTCCTCTTCAGAATAGTAAGCTCCTATCTCGCAACGCGCACGTGAAAACGTTTATGATTGATATTTATTTATTTTAAGCATTCATAATTAAAGTTGTTAGTTGTGTTTTATATACTTAATACTTAAGACATCAGAAGATATCAATTACAGTTGATAATTATTGGAAATTGATAATTATTTACAAGTAAGTATGGTATCTCTGTTAAAACGTCATTCTAACCTATGAGTTAAGCTCAATAGCTTTTATACGTAAATAAACTTATATATTTTTTTTAACTTTATTTTACAGAAAAATGAAAACAAAAAAAGAAAGAAAACGTAAAATTGATAATAGTAAGTCTGAAGAACCTCGACGTAAAACCTCTTCAAGATCAAAAAAAGGAACTAAAAGTAACGACTTGAAAAATGTAAACAGAAAAGTAACAAACAAAAACAAAGTCAGAAAATTATACACAGATAAAGATGTTCAACAAGCCATACAATCTGTAGATACAGGAGTTTCTCTACGCAAAGCTGGAAAAAGTTTCAATGTTCCTGCTTCCACATTGTTAAGAAAAATTAAAAATCCTGAGTCAGTAGGCAAGAAAAGTGGACCCAAAACTGTACTTTCTGAGAAGGAAGAAGAAGATATAGTCAAGTGGCTTATCTACAGAGCAGAGACAGGTTCACCTGTGTGTAAAAAAGAATTATTCAATAGCATTAAAACATACTTAGATAATGAAAAGAGAAAAACTGTTTTAAATAATAATTTACCAGGTAAAAAGTGGTTTAGTAAATTTAAGTCACGTCATTCTAATGTCAGCTTAAGAGTAGCACAAAATCTTCCTCTGTGTAGAGCTAATGTAACAGAAGATAATTTAAGGAGTTGGTTTAAAGAAGTTGGCTTTTATTTAGAGAAAAGAAATTTGAACAATATCAAGCCACAAAGTGTTTTCAATGGTGACGAGACCAACTTTGAACTTAGTCCAAAACCTCCTAAGGTTTTAGTGGAAAAAGGATCTAAATCTGTCTAAAGTTGTAGATGCTCCCGAACGTGAAAACATGACAGCATTGTTTGTTTATAACACAGAAGGTTTGCGTGCGCCTCCAATGATCCTTTTTAAATACAAAGAAAATTTACCGAAAAGAGTCATAGAAAATTGTCCAGCTGGTTGGAGTATAGGCATGTCTGAAAATGGATGGATGAACACAGAAACTTTTTACGAATATATTACAAATATATTCCATCCATTTCTCATTAAAAATGAAATTGAATTTCCAGTTTTGCTGTACATCGATGGCCATGCATCACACGTTACTGTTCCAGTTGTAAACTTTTGTAGAGAAAAACAAATTGAAATTGTTAGTCTGTTTCCTCACTCAACACACATTATCCAACCTTTAGACATTGCTTATTTTCATCCCTTGAAAGATGTTTATAAAAAAAAGGCAATCCCACAGTGGAAAAATGAAAATAATAATGAAAGAATAAAAAAAGAAAATTTTCCAAAAATTTTAGAAATGGCAGTAAATTTATTTGAAAATGAACAGAATGTGATCAAAAGTGGATTCAGAGCAGCTGGGCTTTATCCTTTTGATCCAGATGCAGTGGATTATGATGTTCTCACCAAAGGCAAAAAGAAGAAGAATAAAAAGATTAATTCTGCAAATGTAACAGAAGAAGAAACTCAGTTAAATAATGCAAAGGATGAAAAAGAATTATTTTTATTAAGCTTTGAAAAACAGATAAAACAGGAATTGTTAAATCAATTTAAACAGTGTCAAATTGGAGAATGGAATGGATCTGTAGAAAATAAAGGATTATATGATTTTTGGTGTACATTAAGAACTGACTGTTTTGGTAATTGATTTATTAGTTATACAAAATATTATTCAACTATATTTTTTATTTTATGTAAAAATTAATAATTAATATCTTGTACTTTATAGTCAAAAAAGTTTTTTTTTTTAATTTGATGAATTTTTAATTTAATTGTGATGTTTTATTCATACTGTTTTTTTTTCTTTTTATAATAAGTAGATGAGTCATCTTTGAATGAAGTAAGAGATGACAATGATATGTTAAGTGGTTTAAGCAATGTATTAAAACCTCCCCGAGAAACACAGCAATTTCAGAATATCGATGCTTCTATATCATCAGTATCTATAGAACAGCAATCAGTAGTAGAAACGGATGAAGTTCAAGATTCTCACTCAGAATCTGTTTTGTGTCAAAGTATGATTTTATCGGAGTTAAGTGAACAAACTCCAACAGAATATTTTGCACCATCATATCAAAACATTGAACAATTCAATGAAAACGCTCAATTCCCACTATTGAATGAAGCTAACGTTGAAATTGTTATCGACTCTCACTGTAAGAAAATTTTTTTATTCTTATTTTAATCGCTAATTTACTCATAATTGAGATAATAACTTCATTTTGCAGGTTTACCAGACGAAATAAAAGATTTAGTGAATTTTCAGTATTCAGTTTCCGAAAATCAATTTATTGATGATGCAACTGGTGGAAACGAGTATGCCAAAGTAGTCACCGAGGAAAGTTGTCATACTAATGACATAATTGAAAAAAGTGTTGTTACTGATTGTATCTCTCATAAAAAACTCTACTCAGAAGAATTAATCCAAAATCATGTGGGTACTACTGCTGCTGCTCATCAAAACATTGAAAATCTTAACAACGAAAATATACCTTTAAATCTGAAATTATCAAATTCATTACAATGTTTAAGCAATAAAGATAGTGATTATTCAAATGAAGGTAAATATCTTATAGACTTTTTTTAATCATAACGGCATAAAATTGGTTTAGCTTATATTTTATTGTTTAATTAGGTGAGCAGAATTATAAAAACTTCACATCCGCATTTACACTTCCAACTAAATTTTTACCTAAAAAAAAAACGCTTAAAGATTGAAAAATCTGGGAAAGGAAAGCCACCAGTAGTAGGCACATCTGATGAATGGGTTAAATTACAAAAAGAAAAAAAAGAAAAACAAAAAGAAAAAGAACAAAAATTGTTAAAGAAAAAGGCTTTACAAGAACAAAAAAAATTATTAGCAGATCAAAAAAGGAAACTGCAAGAACAGATGAATTTAATACAGAAAAAAATTAAACAAGAATCAATATAAAAGTCTTTGACTGATTTTATTATTTAAACAAAAGAACTTATTTATTATATTTATTCTAAAACTGGAAAAGATTATATAAGTTTTATTAAATATTGTATAATTCAATATTTATTTAAGATTTGTTAACAAATATTTAATATTTATTATATTATTTGCATGATTAATAAAATAAAATTTCATATTTTCATAGACATCATCAATGCTGTTATTTCTTTTTGTATGCGCTTACAAATTAATTAGTATTTTTTTTTATTTATGAGTATTAATAGACATTCACAGTTTTTTCATGTTTTTTTATCTAAATATTTATTTTTAATGAACAATAATAATTTTTTCTTATACTGTTGGCACCGGAACAGGCGCGACATCTTCCGTGACGGAGGTGCAGCAAGACGGAACGGTGGCAGAATAGGGTTAGGGGAGAGAGCAGTCAACAGCGCGTGTATCGTGGGTTTATCTTGTAGAGACGAAAATAAAGTATATTATAGGAATACACCGCATTCGGTCGGAGAACCCTTCCTCCCTAAAGCACAACATAATTGGCGACGAGGATACGGCACCAGGCTCGGCATCGAAACACGAAATCCGTACAACGCTCAACAAAATGGATACCTCGCTCATGGAATTTCTCAAAGCACAGCAAAAGCAATCCCGGTTGCTACAACAACAGTTTTTACAATCGCAACAACAATTTTTAGAGCACATGGCACAGCGCCTTCCACCGAGTTCTACGAAAGTCGAGGGCTCAGGTAACAATGGTAATACAACAGATTGCAAGGACGAGTTTCTTATGAAAGCTCTAGGTAAGAATATTCGAGAATTCGATCCAACAGCAGGTACGTTTTTCGATACATGGTTCGAACGATATGCAACCTTGTTTGAAGTGGATGCACAAGGTCTACCTGACGCAGCAAAGGTTAGACTATTATTGCGCAAACTTAATAATACATGTCACGATCAGTATCTAAACACTATATTACCAAGTAAACCCACCGATTTCACATTTACACAAACCATAGAAAAATTAACTGAAATGTTTGGCAAAAAGACAACTATGTTTAATACACGTTATACCTGTCTAACCTTATCTAAACACCCTAACGAAGATTTCAGGGCATATGCAGCTCGCGTAAACAAGCAATGTGAAGAGGCCAGGATCGGTCAGATCACTGCCGATCAATTCAAATGCCTCATGTTCGTATGTGGTCTAAATACTGACATTGAGATCCGGACAAAACTGCTTTCCTTAATGGACCGTCCTGACAAGCAGAATCTCACGCTGCATGACTTAATCACAGAAACGCAACGTCTCGTCAACCTCAAACAGGACGTTGCCATGGTGACCGCCCCAGATGCACAGGCACAGGCTTTACCAACTATCTGTGCTATTTCTAATCAAAAAGGCAAACAACAACACAGATACAAGCAGCCAAATTCATCTCACCAAACCATCACATCCCAGTCACGCAAACCAAGGACACCATGTTGGTTTTGCGGAGCCATGCATTATTCACGTGATTGTGACTTCAAAAGCCATCAATGTCAGCAATGTGGCAAACGGGGACATAAAGACGGATACTGTAACGCTTACCGTCCTCAATCAGCGGACAATTCGTCCCAGATCAAGCAAATTAGCAACGGAAATCGCAGGAAGCACATAATGCTGCGAATCAACGACATTCCAATCAAGTTACAGCTGGATACAGCATCTGACATTACAGTCATATCCGAACACACATGGCGAAAATTAAACTCACCGGCTTACCAGCCCACAACTCACACCGCCCGGACGGCAAATGGAAATCCCTTACGCTTATTAGGCGAATTTAGATGCACCATCCAATGCAATGATCACTCACAAATAGGTAAGGCATTTATCACAGACATTCCAGCCTTAAATGTTTTAGGTACTGATTGGTTCGACAAACTTGGTCTCGGAGAGATTCCTATCAATGCAGTCTGCTCCGCCATACAATCTCAAAATGGCGCCCATGCACTCCAAACAGAATTTTCGGATATCTTCACTGATAAACTGGGACATTGTATCAAAACCAGAGTCAACTTGCATATAAAACCAGAATCTCCTCCAGCATTTCGCGCAAAGCGCCCAGTGGCATACGCTACCATTCCATTGGTCGATCAAGAGTTGGATCGTCTTCAAAAATTGAATATCATCTCACCGATTGAATATTCAGATTGGGCAGCACCTATCGTGGTGGCAAAAAAGTCTAATGGCGACATCCGCATATGTGGCGACTACTCTACGGGACTTAATCAAGCGCTGGAGCCACATCAATATCCCCTCCCAACACCTGACGAAATTTTTGCGAAACTAGCAAACAAAAAGATCTTCAGTGTCATCGATCTTTCAGATGCTTTCCTACAGATTGAAGTTGCAGAGGAATCTCGAAAATATTTAACAATCAACACTCATCGAGGATTATTTATGTACAATCGACTGCCATTTGGAGTCAAAATAGCTCCAGCCAATTTTCAACAAATCATGGACGCTATGACTGCAGGACTCACCAATACAACTGCATACATTGACGACATTTTGGTGACAGGCGAAAATGAGCATGACCACAATCAAAATCTACGTAGTCTCTTCCAACGAATTCGAGACTACGGATTTCATCTTAAATTACAAAAGTGCAAATTACACTTGACACAAATTAAATACCTTGGACATATCATCGACGAACAGGGAATTCGCCCAGATCCAGCACGAACAGAGGCAATTGCACACTTGCCAATTCCGCATAATATCACTACACTCCGTTCATACCTCGGAGCGATCAACTTCTACGGTAAATTCATCAAGGGCATGCATAAATTGCGAAAGCCACTCGATGAACTTCTCAAGGCAAACTCCTCCTGGAAATGGTCACAGCAATGCCAACAATCCTTCGACCAGTTCAAAGACACACTCCAATCCGACCTTATGTTAACACACTATGATCCAAAGCACGAAATCATTGTGGCCGGTGACGCTTCAAATACAGGTATCGGCGCATGTATTTTACATCGATTTCCCGATGGGGTCCTCAAACCCGTGTATCATGCATCACGCACCTTGACATCAGCTGAAACAGGATACAGTCAAATAGAAAAGGAGGGCCTCGCTTTAATATTCGCCGTAACGAAATTCCATCGCATGATTTTTGGACGCAGATTCATTCTACAAACAGACCATAAACCTTTGTTGGCTATTTTTGGTTCACGTAAAGGTATACCAGTTTACACAGCAAATAGGCTCCAGCGTTGGGCATTAACATTAAAAGCCTATGACTTCGAAATTGAGTACGTTAAGACAACAGATTTCGGGCATGCCGATATGCTATCCAGATTAATAGACAACCAACACGCAGAAAATGAGGATATGGTTATCGCCACGATCCATCTGGAAGCATCAGTCCGACAAATACTTCATGAAGCAATAGACGCGCTACCTCTCACATTTAATATGGTAAGGTATGCCACAGCAACAGACGCACTCCTCCAGTCCATCGTGCGCAATACTCAGAATGGATGGCGGGAAATGCAAAACGCCGATCCTGAATTCTCTGAATACTACAAACGCAAAGATGCCTTATCAACAATTGATGGGTGTCTAATGTGGCAGGATAGATTGATTATTCCCAAACAATTTCGTTCACGAATTCTCAAACAACTTCATAAAGCACATCCAGGAATGGAACGTATGAAAGCAATCGCACGAAGTTATGTATACTGGCCTCATATCGACCACGACATAGAACGATATGTTCGCGACTGCAATCGCTGTGCTGAAACCGCCAAAACACTACCTAGGGTCCCTCTCGCATCATGGCAAATGCCTCCAGCACCGTGGCATAGGATCCACATTGATTTCGCAAGCCCAGTACATAACACATATTATTTTCTTGTCGTGGATGCATATAGTAAATGGCCCGAAATCATAGATACCAAAACCACAACTGCTGATTTTGTAGTGTCCACCCTAGAAGAATTATTCTCCCGATACGGTCTCCCTGAAACCATTGTTAGCGACAATGGAACCCAATTTTCAGGCAAAACATTCGCGATATTCTGTGAAACCTACGGCATCCAACATGTTCGTACAGCACCGTACCATCCACAATCAAATGGCTTAGTGGAAAGATTCGTGGACACCTTCAAACGATTTTCTAAGAAATTGACACAAGGGGAGGAACCCGTGAGTAGAAGACAAATTCAAATGTTTTTGGCTAACTACCGTACTACGCCAAACCGTAACGCCCAAGAAGGGAAATCCCCAGCTGAGCTGATGTTCGGACGGAAGCTTAGAACAACTTTACATTTACTAAAGCCACCTAGCAATCAGACGTCATCAGAGTTTGTTACCAGCCGCAAATCTCAGACATGGTACGACAGGAAACATGGAACTCGACTCAGAACGTACAAGAGCGGTGAGCCTGTATACTTCAAGACGTATTCTGTAAACAAATGGAAGTGGACCCCAGCAATTGTCATAGAAGCCAGGGGCCAGGTGATGTACAATGTACGTTCCGATGGCGGCAGGGTCCATAGAGTTCATGCAAATCAGATGCGCGCCAGAGCTGACAGCGGAATAGTAGATATTCAATCCGGTACTCAAATCCCGTTCAGTCTCCTCTGTGAGGAGTTCGAACTCCCAGTACCAGCCGATCCAGATCCGACAATAATAACCACAGAACCAACGCCCCCGGCAACTGGTGACGATACGCTCGTTCCAGCTGAAGATCAACAACGAAGGACCTCATCTCGAATTCGACGACCGCCCGATCGTTATAAAGATTATTACACCTCATTCCCAGCAGCCGGGATGTCGTCCAAAAGAAAGGGAGGTGTTGGCACCGGAACAGGCGCGACATCTTCCGTGACGGAGGTGCAGCAAGACGGAACGGTGGCAGAATAGGGTTAGGGGAGAGAGCAGTCAACAGCGCGTGTATCGTGGGTTTATCTTGTAGAGACGAAAATAAAGTATATTATAGGAATACACCGCATTCGGTCGGAGAACCCTTCCTCCCTAAAGCACAACATATACAATTTTGTGTTTCATAATAGGGGTCAACATTATGAAACAGAGGAGTAAGGCAGAAAACCGTGTGCCACAATAGGAGCCAATTTCTTGTGCACTATTTTTTTATTTTAAAATAAATTTCAAATGGAATCAATTTTAAAAAATTTATTTGAAATCGTAGGATTATAGCGCATCTTTTGGTATAAAATTGACTAATGTAACTACTACTACGTACAATTTTTTATTCAAACGTCTCAAAAAAGTTGTCTAAAATCGTGCCATAATAGACTACTTTACCTTATGAGGTGCGACCTCTTTGAAAACGGTTGCGACTGTCATTTGCGTATTCTATTAGATAGCGCGAGCGAATGCAATCTTGTGATAATGACGGTATGTAGAAGATTTGGAATCTCGATAGATTCAATTCGGTGAACGGATTGGGGGAGATGAATTGTCCAGAAAGCGCTAAGTTAATTCGCGATATATTGCATGCGTGTTTTGTGTGTTCTGTGTAAAAAAATGGTAACGGCATTAGAAAATATACATTGCATAAACATCTTGCTTGACAATGGATATCCGCTCCATATCATTTTTAAAGAAATGAACCACAGGATTAATACACTAATAAACAAAATTAAACAAAAGAATCGCTCCACAAAAAGTGTACCGACCAACAATCAGGAGAGTTTTATAATACTGCCGTTTATCAGAGACATTACAAAAAGAATCAAATCAACAATAGACAAGACAAAAATTGCCATAGATTACAGATGCCTAAACCGATTGAGATTCATTTCGCCAGGTACCGATGATTATGTGCGTTCCGAAAGAAATAATGTAGTTTATAAGATTTGCTGTAAGAACTGCGATGCCACGTATGTGGGACAAACAAAGAAAAAATTAAATACGCGGAGAAAAGAACATAAATATAACATAAGACTAGATCCATCCAGACACACTCAGTGGTGACTGAACATATCATGGAGTTTGACCACGAGTTTGATTGGGACAACGTTAGAATTCTTCATGTAGATCACAACCACCAGAAAAGGTTAATTAGCGAAATGATCCATTAAGAGCCAGAAACATGGCATCAATTCTCATAACACCAAATTGTTGGATAGCGCGTATATGAACATTGTAAACGAACTTGCGAATTTCTCCTCTACTAACGGTTTACGTAGAGTGACGTAATCGGAATGTATTATTACTATATCTCACCATCTAACGTTTATATCGATCTAACCACCAATACGCTAAAGTGATAGACAGTATCCGAACATCTAATAATATAGTTAATATCAGGACTGTAACCGCTGTCATCCATCGACAGTGAGTATTGACAAATTCTTTGACAAATTTCATTTTTAATATAAAACACTACAACGTGAGTTGTTTGTCAACTATCACGTTACAGCAAACATATGTTTTGTTATACGAGAGTAGTCCCAGAAGTACCCGACCTGACGTATAAATAGCGGTTGTTATTTGAAAAAAATCACTATGGCCGAAAGCATCAACCTTATAAAGCTTAAGTTTCAAGTTTCAACACGCTACGTTGTTTAGTATTAGTTCGGCAGCCATCAATAGTGAACGCTCTCAGTACATTTGTAAACATGGAGAAAATTGGTCACGACTATGCTTAATTTAATTTAATTACTTAAATATTAATTACTTACATTATCTGTATCCATTGTTGGGCGGGGTTCATCCTTATCCAATAAAAAATACATTCTTTCAAAAGCAAACCATTTTGAAATATTGTATCACATAACGATGACCAATTTTCTCCATGTTTACAAATGTACTGAGAGCGTTCACTATTGATGGCTGCCGAACTAATACTAAACAACGTAGCGTGTTGAAACTTGAAACTTAAGCTTTATAAGGTTGATGCTTTCGGCCATAGTGATTTTTTTCAAACAACAACCGCTATTTATACGTCAGGTCGGGTACTTCTGGGACTACCCTCGTATATATATATATACCCAGTAAACAAGAAACATTAAAAAAACGTTCTGAAATATTAATTTTATGTAAATTTTTATAATGTTTAGATATAATGTTGTATACATGTTTTAAATATATTATTTTATAACATAGTTTTCTTAAATATCAGAGAAATATTTTTAAAACACTATTTAAAACTTTATTTTCAATGTTATTTTAACATCTATTTGCTGTAAGTTCAACATAGTTACAATAGTTTTAATTTGATGAAATCTTCTGTTTCAAATAACGTTATAATAAGAAAGATTTTGTGTTGTTATAATGTTTTTTTAAATATTATTTTAATATTAAATTTATAAGAAAGAAATATTATAAAACTATTTTATAGAATTATATAAAGTAAAAATAATTGATATTAATTAATATTTATGTAACTAACATTAAACTTGCAGATAAGTAATGTCAAAATTCTTGGCGAGAGAGAGCCCTATTATATACATAGCTATCTCTACCTCATGTAAGAGTCAACTCATATGAACGCGCAACGTGCAGTATTGCCAATACTGAAAATCTATAAGATATGTGACATAAACTATAGATTTCCAGCATTGGCAGCAGTGAATTTCGGAATGCAGAGTATGTGTAATCCTTCTCCGCAGCTTCGTGATGTGTGTGCAAGCACTGCTTTTATAATCTCATATATCTTTGATTTTTGCAAGTGATTGCAGGAAGAAAAAATTATTATAAATCACGCCAGTATTTGGTTATATCCTCCTCGAATTGGCGCCACCTTGTCGTGGTGAGGGGGCTTAAGGAGGGACTCTGCTGATCCGTCGGGGCAGTGATGGATGGCATTGCCACCATCTCTGGCCCGGCGGAGAGGAGCCCCTCCAACTAAGAGCGCCAACGGGGACCCGGCACCTCGTCAGGGACTTGTTCCAATGCCAGGAGCCTAGGAGGGATGAGGGGGAGCACACCCTCTCCCTCCTGGGGGTAGGAGAGCCTTCGGATTCTGGGGGATCCCATCGGCACTTGGGTTTGGGAGCCCCATGGCTGGTGGGACCCTCGATGGTGTTGCGGGGAGGGGACCTCTCCCCCCTCCTCTCTCACAAGGGATGATAGGAGAGCCTTCGGGCTTTGGGGGGTCCCATCGGACCTTGGGTTTGGGAGCCCCATGGCCGATGGGACCTTCGGCGGTGTTGTGGGGAGGGGACCTCCCCCCTTCCCCCCTCACATAGTTTTGGGAGCTTTCGGGCTCGGTGGCGGGAGTAGGTGGAAGGGAGGAAACGAGTTTCCTCCCTCCCATAACTCAAAGGTGCATGCTGGGGGGGAATCCGTTCCCCTTCCAGCAGGAGGAGGAGTCGATCGGGAACGGGGATTCCTGGCCGACTTAATCCCCCCTGAGGAGCCCTCCCACAACATCGGGAGGGCGGGGAGGGTCGTGGTGACCCGACCCTCCCCATTTCTTCATAATTTGGGATGGGAGTCACTCCCATCCTCGGGATGGGGCCGAACAACAAAGCCACGCCCGAGAGGGAGCAGGACGAATGCCGCTGGCGATACCTTGTTCCTCCTCATTATGGGCCAAGGAAGGTCACCGGCAGGGGTTTTAGTGGGTATACCCAGGGAACGCCGCCCGTTCCCTGGGGGACTCCGTTCCCTGGGGGACTCCCACATAACCCACGGGTCTCCCCCGAGGCCCGTGGGTATCCATAAAGGATTTCCCCTGCCTTAACAAAAAAAAAGTACTTGGTTATATAAGGGGGAAAATTTCTCAAGTGTCCCAACGAAAAAAATCAAGGTCGCACAATCGAGCTGCAAATTGGCTCAATTGTTGCTCTATCGAATAGTAGTTCATGGCCCAAAATTTATTTAATTCCTTTCCCAATTCGCCGAGATAGAGGGGGGTGAAGTTTTAGGGTTCTACCGATTATTCGTGTATTTAAGTGATTGTAACATTTCATGCATCGCTCCAAACAAAATTTTACTAGAGACCTTTTTTCTTCATTTTTTTATGACCTTTCACGCGATTACTTTAATTTTTTTCTAAAATTAAATTTTAACCCTTTCTTTGGCAAATTAAACATAAAAATCTCTTTTTTACCAAGATGGACAACTTTTAACGCTCTGAAAAGTATCTAGAATGAAAGCTGAGGTTTTTTCCTATAAGTATACCAAATTTCAAGAGGGCTTTTTTTTTTGTTCACGAGTTATTAAATAAAATGTTTGCATACGGGGGAAAATTTCTCAAGTGTCCCAACGAAAAAAATCAAGGTCGCACAATCGAGCTGCAAATTGGCTCAATTGTTGCTCTATCGAATAGTAGTTCATGGCCCAAAATTTATTTAATTCCTTTCCCAATTCGCCGAGATAGAGGGGGGGTGAAGTTTTGGGGTTCTACCGATTATTCGTGTATTTAAGTGATTGTAACATTTCATGCATCGCTCCAAACAAAATTTTACTAGAGACCTTTTTTCTTCATTTTTTTATGACCTTTCACGCGATTACTTTAATTTTTTTCTAAAATTAAATTTTAACCCTTTCTTTGGCAAATTAAACATAAAAATCTCTTTTTTACCAAGATGGACAACTTTTGACGCTCTGAAAAGTATCTAGAATGAAAGCTGAGGTTTTTTCCTATAAGTATACCAAATTTCAAGAGGGCTTTTTTTTTGTTTGCATGCATACATGCAAACATTTTATTTAATAACTCGTGAACAAAAAAAAAAGCCCTCTTGAAATTTGGTATACTTATAGGAAAAAACCTCAGCTTTCATTCTAGATACTTTTCAGAGCGTTAAAAGTTGTCCATCTTGGTAAAAAAGAGATTTTTATGTTTAATTTGCCAAAGAAAGGGTTAAAATTTAATTTTAGAAAAAAATTAAAGTAATCGCGTGAAAGGTCATAAAAAAATGAAGAAAAAAGGTCTCTAGTAAAATTTTGTTTGGAGCGATGCATGAAATGTTACAATCACTTAAATACACGAATAATCGGTAGAACCCTAAAACTTCACCCCCCTCTATCTCGGCAAATTGGGAAAGAAATTAAATAAATTTTGGGCCATGAACTACTATTCGATAGAGCAACAATTGAGCCAATTTGCAGCTCGATTGTGTGACCTTGATTTTTTTCGTTGGGACACTTGAGAAATTTTCCCCCATAAGTGAGTAAAAAAATATTAGAAAATATGTATTAGACTTTAATACTTTATACCCAGACAGTACAGCATATCTAAAACTTTGGGACAACAGAACGTCTTCTAAATATCCTTATTTTCATGTATTTGGATGTATTGTGTGTTGCCTGGGTATATTAGATAAAGCAATCGTCGGACATGTAGAAACATATCAAAAGTTCCGAAGTCAACTTTGTTTTCCATGGGAAATTGTTAACCTATGCAAGTCGTACAATTATACATTTTACTTTGGTTATAATTCAACTGTATCAAAAAGTTTCAGATGTGACATATTGTTGCAGCGGAAAACATTAAAGAAATAAGATAAATAAAATTTTTCATAAAATCCATAATTAATTATTGATGATGGCAGATGAAGAAGGTTCATCATATAAGGTAATATTTCTTTTTGTTCTAAATTAAAAAAACTTCATAAATTCATAAATTAATGTTATTTTTTTATTCACTCTCATATATATTTTAGATATTTTAATTTCAAATATAACTTTTATTGGAATATAAACAAGTTAAAAGTCCTACACCTGTTTTATTTGCTTCAAATAAAGAAAATACTAGAGAAATAAAATTAATTTTATGCAAATATTGTAAAATAGAACATAAAAAATTAAAAAAGGAGCTTTTGTTGTATTGTACATATGTTGTACATATGTGTATGTATATATAATTGTAATTTTTAGTTCTACAAAAAATGTCATAATGAGAAATATTTGAAAAAAATGATATACAAAAATATTGGAAAAAATGTTAAAAAAATATACAAAAAGAAATATGCTCTCAGAAAGAAGAAATGTTTATAAGTTCTGCTTCCTCATCTGACCCATTAGAACAATCATAGGCCAAGAATTTTCCAATTGTTGAAAAGTCTGTAAAAATCAATAATATTTTAAGCAATGTATCATCTCAATGTATTAGCCCATCTCCTACTCCTGCTGAAAATGCTGAATTGTTTTCATGTCATAATTTAGAAATCAATTGAAATATTAATAAACCATCTTAGATGTTGGGCAATTGCACATCATATCGTTCTAATTGCTGTTAGCAATTTATTACAAATTTTAAAATTACATTTCAAATTAAGGTAGTACTGTCGGTACGTAGCTAGTCAAATGAATGTTTTATGTTATTTGGCTTTAGTAGTCTTTAGATATGACAACGTTGCACTTTTCTGCTCGTGTAGCAGACGGTTCGAGCTGATCAGCTGCTCTGTGTGCGCGCGTGTAATCTCATGTTCAGTTTGCAATAAATTAATAATGAGTGAAACCGGTGAGAAGAAATATTTTTGGAAAGGAGTAAAAGTGAGCGAAAAAGTGCACAAACGACGAGTTCAACAATCAGAAGTAGCAAAGAGGTTGAACTTTGAAGCATAGTGATCCACATTTATTTCAGTCAAATAACCTCAAGAAAAATGTCAACAGTCATGTAAGCAAAATATTGAAAACTTCAGATGAAAAGATTGTTGATAATGACAATAATCCTGTTATTGAGGGTCGTAGGATTATCCATGTACAAACCTTAGCCAAGCAAATGTTTTGTCGTAAGTGCAAAAATGTTTTATCATTGACAAATATTAAAGAAGAAAACCGAGTAGGCTTGGCATCAATTTTGTATATACAATGTAGCATTTGTGAAATAATGACTAGAGTAGAAACGGATAAACGACATCAAACCTCAAGTCAACATGATCATTTTGATTCAAACACAAAGCTTGCACTAGGTGAGTTTATTTTCATTTATAATTTGTACAATTTAGACATAAAATGAAAATTATCTGTAAACATATAATACTATTTTAAGTACTATAAATGGTGGACTAGGAAACACTCAGACAAATAAATTATTGGCTGTACTCAATATTCCAGAAATCAACTGACACACCTACCAGACCCATGAAAAGGAAGTAGGAAAAATGATGGAACAACTTGCTTATGATAATTGTGTAGATGCTGCGTTGGAAGAGAGACAATTGACTATTGCTAATGCCGATAAGATGAAAGAGTTTTTGTAAGTAAACAAGTATTACAAGAAGATATATGTCACAGCGAATCAAAATCCAGTGTATTGAATAGTTTTTTAACGTGAGATCAATTGTGTATAGGTGATTTTTTTATGAAACAAATAATTTTTTATTATTATATTTTAGTAGGGTAGATTTTTAGGTTCTAAATCAATTTTTCAAATGATTTTTTTATTGTACAGAACAAGCATTCTTTGTTATTATTTAAGGTTTGTACTATCAATCAATTTTTTAAATATGATTTTTTTTCATCGTATGATTATTTTTATTATTGATATACTTGGATGTTGTAAATGAATTTTTAAATTATTATTTGTTTCATCGAACAAATAATTCTATTTATAATTATATTTACTTTTTATGAAAAAAAAATTTTTTTTTTAATGGACAAGCATATTTTGTTACTGATGTACTTTTGTATGATGAATTCAATTTCTTTAGTTTGATTCTCATCGTTCTTATTGATAACTAGCTATGTTTTTATTTTACTTTTATTCTAAGATTCTTGTTTATCAAACAAACTTTTTAATGTGTTAATAAGTATTATTAATATAAAATAAAAAAAGATTGTAATCAAAATATTTCAAATTATTGTAAACATTTATAATAAAAAAAAAAAACACACAATAAACTCAAACTTCAATGCAAATGAACTACACTGTTTTATTTCATTGGCATTTTATTCCTTTTTTAGGCCTCCTCATCTTGACATCGCCTTTATATTTCCCAATGCTTCTGCAAACAGCTCAAAAAATAAGAGTTTAAATAAAAATGATATTGTTAGAATAGCTGCATCGTTTGATATGGGCTGGTTTACTCGAAGAACAGGATGGACATACGACAGTTTATCTGGGACAGCTGGATTGATCGGATACTTCACCAAAAAAGTAATTGCTTATATTACTTTGAATCGAAAATGCGCAAAATGTGATCTTGGCCACAGTAAAGATGATCACGACTGCAGATTAAATTTTACCGGGAGTGCTAAAGCGATGGAGCCGAAAGCTGCAGTATTGCTCACGAAAAATAATTCGATTTTGTCAGCTTGCAACTTAGAACTTGGAGTATTTATATCGGATAACGATAGTAGTTCCATTTGCGCTGTACGTCAAGCATGCAATCATGAAGTTGTAAAGCAATCAGACAAAAATCATACTACCAAAGGAGTAGTTAGCGCGTTGTACAAAATAAATAAAAATCACAAAGAGTTAACGAGCTTGAATATTCAATATTTAAAAAAATGCTTTACATATAGTGTCTCTCAGAATCAAGGTAACGTTGAAGCTATGAGTAGAGCCATTAAAAATATACCATATCACGCTTTCAATGTCCACGATAACTGTGGAAGTTGGTGTGCTTACCACCTTGACCCAAACAATTATAAGCACAAAAATATTGGTGATGGCTTTCATAGTGAAATATTATTTGAAGCTTTGAAAGACATTTTTTGTTCACTCGCTACCAAATCTAATCAATTTGTTACTGGTGTCTCTAGCAACGCTAATGAGAGTTTAAATGCTATGATT
>CABEGB010000177.1:55917-96181 GCA_901521435.1 Crematogaster levior
AAGGATTATAGTTACTATACTATACTATAGTTGAATTTCAGGAAGTTTAGCTTCACAGTTTTCAAAATATTGCGTTTTAAAGTTCAAGATTAAAGTTCAACGCGGAAGATTAGACATTACGTGCTACCGAGACGTGGCAATGCTGCGACGGCTGTCCGACGACACGCGAGATTTCTGCGGCAGAAATCATGTAGGAATTTTAAATAATTGCACATGAAGACATTTATTTATTTAATATAGACATAAATATAGGATAGATTAGAGAAAATAATAAAAAAAATATTATAAAATAATTAAAGACCTTAAAAATGATTAAGATATTTTAAAATACATACAAACAGATATATATATATATATATATATATATATATAAAGAATATATATATGATGGTTTAAATGTGAAATGAAATAAATTCTATTTCCTACAACGTCGAATAGAATACCTAGGTCATGTTATTGAGAATGGATTCATACGACTATCTAAACAGAAAACGCTGAGAGTGATGAATTTTTCTATGCCTATAAATGTTAAACAAGTCCAAAGTTTTTAGGCCTTACGAGCTATTTCAGAAAATTCATTCCTTGATTGCTCAACCGCTTTCAAATTTACTTAAAGAAAAAATTAAATTTTGATTCGATGAGGAGCGAAGACAGGCTTTCCAGCATCTGAAGGTTATATCGAGTCAAAATCCCGTATTACTACTTTATCGTATCGGTGTGGAAACAAAACTTCCAGTATATTCCAAATACTCCAATAGTCAGGGATATGGCGCTATATTGCTTCAAAGAAATGTTAAAGATTTGTTATTTCATCCGGTATATTATGCAAATTGGAAGACCAACTTGTGTAATAAACTGGTTTACTTTCTCGGGATTAATTTCAAAATAGTAACTGATTGCTAGGCATTCGCCCTAACAATAAAGAAAAAAGACTTATATGTTCGTGTTGCAAGATGGGCACTTCTATTGGAAGAATTGGATTACACAATAGAACACAGACCTGGAAGGTCTATGCACCATGTCGATACTCTTACAAGGAAACAATCGGAAGTGTCTTTCTCTAATTTTGATGTGAGCTTCTAATATGTTATTCTCCAAATCAAAATAGGGAGACGTTTTTTTTACGTGCTCATACGGCTTTTTAGGGGGTGAAACACCCCCTTTGAAAAAAATCGATTTTTCTCTTTCAGAACAAATATCTCCAAAACTAAAAAAGATAGAAAACAAATTCAAACTGGGTATTAAATGGCTTGATGAGTATTATAAAATAATGTTTTTTTCTTTTTTCACTTTTCCAAAAACCCCGTTTCCTTCCCTTCAACTTTTTTTCAAAATTTTGAATTTCTGTTTTTACCAAATTAAAGATTGTTTTTTTACGAATTAATCCATGTATATTAAAGTTATGTTGCGTACTATTATTTTCGAGAATTAATTATAAACGCCTCTGTACATACGCTATTTGTGTCCGTCCATGCGTACAATTCTTCGCGCAACGCATTTTCCTATAAAATTTAGAAAGTTACAAGTTAACACGTAAACAAATTTAAAGGTCTATAAGATGAATAATTTTATCGTGGGTAGGAAGTATAAAATGTCGTCGCTTTGAAGGCATTAGTTTAATATAATACATAACATCATACATTTGATCGACCCTTAATTAAATTGTGTGAACTACTAATTACGATTTTGTATAAGACTTATTGACATATTACAATAGATATTAAGAAGTTCAAAATTCTTCAGTATTATAGCAAGATAGAAGTATTTTGTATTAAATGTGGTATTGGTGGTTGTATTAAATACCTCACCAATTAAAGGTATTTTATTAATAGAATTTAACATTGTGCTGTGAGTGTTTTTATTATTATAATTCTTATTAATTGTTTTATTTTATTCCTTTTTTGAACAGTTTCCTCCTTCTTCGTTAAAATGTAGAGAATGTAAGGAAAAAATTCCAGTCGCTGCTTTAAACGCTTATGTAAAGATAAAATAAAAAAGTATGAAAATTTTAGAATTGTATATATTTTTAATTTATAGATCATTAATAAGAAAAGAAGGAGAAAAGAATAGAGGATTAATAAACGTATGATATTGTTGTGCCTGAACCAGCTCAAAGGCTCGGAAATTCGATTATGAGCAAGGCTTGTTACGCATACATTAATTTAATAGTGTTACGTACACAATAACGTTGTTAATTGTTAAGATTTTTTCGATTCATTTTTCTCTTTTCTACGTCACAGATGCATTTTTTATTTTATATCAACATTTAATCACGGATAAAATAAGTTGTTGCAGCAAAACTATTGCCGATATATGTACATATTCGATGTAACAACGACAAAATTGTATTATAATTAATTTTTTTAATTATTCAACATTATAACAAAATATATTTGGCAGACATTTAGAACTGTTACCGATACTGCAACAGTGTGTGTGTGTGTGCGTGCGTGCGTGTGTACAACAATTTGCGTGCGTGCGTACAACAATTTCTTTAATATATATACATATATTAAAATCTAAAATCTAAGTGTTCTTAATTATACTTATTATTAATTATACTTATTATTTATAATTATTTACATAAGAACATAACACAAGTTACACTTCTATATATGGGTATATCAATATTAAAATATCTTATACAGATATTTGTATTTCAATTCTATTTTAGGATGTAATATCGCTTGGTCTATGTTTACCAGCATCTTGCTCTGAAGATGACATAAGTTTTATTTTGGAAAGGATATTCCGTGATAGAGTTCTTTTAATTAGTGATATTTATTCTGCGGACTTCAAGTTGATTCAAGTTAAAAATCTAATAAACGATTATAAATGGCTCACTAGTGGTGCTATGCCTTTTATTTGGTATGTCAAGAAATAACACAATTAATAATATAAATAAAATTAATAATAATAATAATAATAAATTAATATATTCCACGTACACTTTATACTTAATATATTCACACATGCATACATACACATAATGAATTTTTATTCGAAAGTTGCGAAATCTCAAGAAATATTACAGATGTATTTATTAACTTTATATTTACAGCGTTGGTTTAGTGCTTTCTGTTTTCATGGTAATAATCGGAACAACATACGACATATTCATAAATAAAAAATGTTCAAATAAGGAAAATAAAAATAACACTAGTAAGTATTGTACTGAAAATATTTCAAATCTTTTCAACTGCAACAATATACGCTTTGCATATTAAAATTATACATTATACATAAATATATATATATATATATAATATATAACAATATTTATAATGTTATAATTTTTAAAAAATTAATAATAAAATTTTTTTATAGTCATGTATGTGACAATTCATTTATCAGTTATATTCATTCATTTATTATTACTCATTATTTATTCGTATGAAATAAATAATAAGTACTCAGATTTAAAGCTTTTGTTAATTTCTCGGATCATTGTGATTTCTATAATGCTTTATTAACTATAATATTTACCATTCTGAATTGCGATTTAGATGGGGAAAATACAATTTCCACTCAGCAAATGGAAATGGAAGTAACTTCACAGGAAAGTAGACTTGGAAAAGTACTAATATGCTTTTCTGCCTACACTAATACAAAAATAATATTTAACAAAAAATTGGACGTCGACTCAATGCCTGTTATTCACGGCTTAAGATTTCTAAGTACGTGTTGGATAATCATGCCCCATATTGTACTTTTTGGAATGGACTACATCGGCAAGTAATTTGAAAATGATTTATAAAGGATTAATACGGTCCGATTCACTATACTATGTAATAAATATTGTTTTATAATCTGCAGACAATAAACTGTGGACTTTGAAAATCGGTAGAGGTTTCATCAATCATCTGTTAAGCACTGTACCTCTAGCAGTCGATACCTTTTTTCTTTTAAGCGGACTTTTGGTTACCTATGCTTATATAAATAATAAAAAGGACAGAGATCGAATACAACCACTTACTTATAGAGCAAAAATAAATGAATTCTTCATTATTGTGACAAGAAGATATATCCGGTATGTCTTGACAACAAAAAGAATAGCAATAAGCGTGATAAAATAAGTATTATAATAAACGAAACAAAAAAAATGACATAGAGATAATTTTTTTTTTAATCAAAGGTAATTAATGTCAAATTCAACGGTAAGTTTTTTGTTGTTTCTTTTATGTACATCTAAAATTTTATTTTTAGACTGACTCCGGCTTATTTAATGATACTAGCAATATCACATTTAATCTCGACTTGGCTCGATAAGACCTCACAATTTTATGTGCATGAGAGACTGCACGAAACTTGTTCAAAGTATTGGTGGAGAAACCTTTTGTACATACATAATCTATTTAGTTTTGAAACAATGGTACGAACACATTTAAGAATATAAGAGAAAATTATGTTTGAAAACACATATAGAATCTTCAATTTTAATCCTTTTTTTTTTTTGAAGTGCATGAAATGGAGTTGGTATTTATCTGTTGATATGCAATGCTTCATGATCGCTGTGGGATTGTTAATTTTGTCGACAATGTAAGTTAACTGTTGACAGTCATGCAGCCACTGCATACATTTTCTAATTAAATATCAATATAAATATAATTAAATATTAATATTAATATAAATTTCAGGTATTTTTACATAACGGTGGCTATATTGAGTGCACTTTTAATAGGTTCAATAGTTCTTACTGGTTATCTTTCATACATTTACGAATATGTCCCAACGTAAGTTATTGAAACATCTTGCTTACCAAGGGAATAATTGAAAGAGAACCTTTCTTGTTGTTGTTACAGGTTGGATGAACAGTATAGGCTTGTAGATGTCTTATACCTTCCACCATGGGTCAGAATAAGTCCGTATATTATTGGAATGATTACCGGTTACATTTTAACACAACTAAACGGAAAATTGATTTTAAAAAAGGTAAAAGTTATATATATACATATATATAACTTTTTTTTTACATATAAATTTAATATGATAATGATTTATACACACACGATTTAATCAAAAAGTTAAACAGCTTTAGAAATAATTATGTAACATGCTGTGTACTGATTAATTGTTTATAAATTAATAAGTAGCGTAAGGAAAACAATTTACTATACTATGGCAAAGTTTTAAATTATTATTGCCGTACTACAATTTAATTTTATGCAAATTTTAGAGAACTGTAATTTTATGTTGGTGCCTTGGTAGTGCTTGCAACATTATCGTGTTATTCAGCATTTACAATCGACAAATACCTATTCTAGCTAGTGCTATTTATACCGCATTGTACAGATGCGTTTGGGCTATAGGTATAGCATGGATTGTAATTGCGTGCCTTACTCAACACGGTGGTTAGTTCATTTAATAATATTTCATTAAATTTTTATCTGATTTTTAAAATAAATTGTTGTATAATATATTTATAAGACACATGCAATTTTATTTCATATTTAATTTACGCTTTAAAAAACACTTTGTTATGAATAGTGGCATAATGTAATATAATACAATAATTCCATTTCTTAGAATAATATTATAATTTATATAAATTTATTATTATTATTACTAATTATCAAATATTTGACTTTAATTACAGGCATTGTTCAGAAACTCTTATCATACAAAGGCTGGATTCCTTTTAGTAGGCTGTCGTACTGCGGTTATCTTTTAAATCCTATTATTATCCTCTCGTTTGGCCAACTGAGTGAAAAGTCTCTCCATATTGAATTTACATCCTTGGTTAGTAAATGAACATCTAAAATCCTAAAAGGATTAATTAAGCTGTTATTGTCACAAATTTTTATTTTCAGACTGTCTTATCTATTGGAATGTTTATAACTACTTATTTATGTTCTTACATATTGTCCTTAGTAGTAGAAACACCATATATTTTACTAGCGCGAAAAATCATACAAGCTCGCAGTAGAAGAAAGTGCACAGACAGCACAAGATCTCCTAAAGACGTCCCAGGGACGTCCTGAGGACGAAGGAACGTTCTCAGGATGTACTCTGGATGTCCTCGGGACATCTGTGTTGTTAGGGTGGCGTAACAGTGAAAAATTGTAATGTTACATGCAAGTGTAGTAAAAAAAAATAAAAAATAATTGTATTTTTGTTCATACACAATAAAAAAAGTCTGATGTATAAAATAACATAATAAAGATAATAATAATGTTTTGTCATAATTTTATTTCTTTATCTATATTTTTAACAAACAAATTATTTCAAAAATAGTTTCTGTATGTATTACATAATATATATACAATTACACTATTCTGCAGCGAATTTTGTTGAATTTTAATTTTTTTTAGGTTTGAAATAGAAGACAGTCCTATTCAAAAGTTAGTACAGATAATTTTGAAATAAACAAAACTCATTCCCTCCCTCTCTAATTGTTAATGTTACTGTACTTTATTATACATAAATATAGCTTTCAAAGTATATAAGTGTCCCAAAACTTGGAAAATACTTTATATTTCAAAGGAGGATGTGTAAAATTTGCCGATTTTTGCCCCCCGAAGGGGAAAGAACAATCTATATGGTTTCTTATACATTTTGAGTCATAGAATCACGTAGTGTATTTTTTTTCTAAACTGCAAGAAAAGTCAAAAAATTGAGTTAAAGTGTTAAAAATACGTGATACTATTCAAGGAGTGCTTACTAATTCCCCTACAAAGTAATCGTAGGTAAACCGAGAGGAAGCCATAGGAGGCCGGAAGTAAATCGGAAGTGACAGCAAATAGTGTGCATAATATATATGTAGGTATACTAATCGCAATTTGATAATAATCATATATTATGTCAATTACTTTTCATACCGTAGGCATTAGCGTTATCCGAATGCACCCGCGGGGAAGTTGCCTAATCGGATTTGGTCATCATTTGGCTATTTTCGAAGACTATTTGTACCAAATAAAGGTAGTATTGACGATAACGCTGATCATCTTTAAGGTTATTATTGCAAAAAAATAAATGAGTATGTATAACCGCTTATAAATTCAATTGGTGCTTGAAAACACTTTCACTACTGTACAGTGTGCCATGCCTGAGTACACGAATTTCGGTCGGTTTGATTAGTCAACTATAAACCCTTGTCATTTAAAAACTACAGCACCCTCGATATTTTGGTACTAGGATTTTCATTTCAAAATGGTCTCTGGAATCTCTCATTTATCTAGGGCACGTTAAGTCTGGGACACTTTGTATATATATACAGGGTGACCCATTTTAACTTAGGCAGCCAAATAACTCGAAAAATAAGCACACTACGAAAAAATGTTTAGAATCAAAATTTCGTCATTTTGAGGGGGACGTACAATGACGTTAAAATCAGCCCTCCCACCCCTCCCCCTGGGCGGTGAGGGGGGGCAAGTTTGAAATCTTAAATGGGAACCCCTATTTTTTATTGCATATTCGGAATCTTTGGCTAAAAACACATACAATTTGTCTGAAACATTTTTCTTGATTCATGATAGATGGCGCTGTAATCGACGAAATTCAATTTCTTCGATTTCTCTTACTGAGAACCCATGCTTACGATTCTGCAATAAATTAACAATAAAAATACTATGTTTTCATTGTTAATACTCGAAATTAGTCTTAAAACAAACTTCTCATTATTTTTTATTACTCATTAATTACTTCTCAAGAAACTGCTTTTAGCGTAACCCAGGAACAACGACGTGGACGTAGCAGTTTTCTGTTCCCTTCGGGATGCTTGATTAACGTGAGTCCCCTCGCCTCTCACAATTCGGGGTGGTTCTTGAATGTGTGGTAACCCAGCCAGTGAAGGCAAGGTCGTGTGGTGACCCAACCAGTTAAGGCAAGGTCAAGTAGTGACCCAGCCAGTGAAGGCTCAAGGTCGTGTGGTGACCCAACCAGTTAAGGCAAGGTCAAGTAGTGACCCAGCCAGTGAAGGCAAGGTCGTGTGGTGACCCAACCAGTTAAGGCAAGGTCAAGTAGTGACCCAGCCAGTGAAGGCAAGGTCGTGTGGTGACCCAACCAGTTAAGGCAAGATTGCATTGTTATCAGCTCTCTCCGCATGGAGGAGATGCTCAAAGTGTGCACCATTATTTTCTAAGGATAACAGTAATCGACAGCGAAAGTTACGTTGTACATTTTCTAGCATTAAAGGAGTTATAGCTTCACAAGCTCTTCTTATTCTTTCCATCATATTCAATCTTGTCGTTGGAGCTTCACTATACACTGCATCTTTAACGTATCCCCATAAAAAGAAATCAAGGGGGTTCAAATCCGGTGATCTCGGAGGCCACAGAACTGGTCCACCCCGCCCTATCCACCGATTTGGGAATCTTTGATTCAAAAACATCCGTACAATACGAGCATAATGAGCAGGAGCACCATCTTGTTGATACCATAAATTTAGTCTAACTGCAAGGGGAACATTCTCTAGGTATGCTGGCAAATCATTTTCGAGGAATTCTAAATACATTGGACTATTAATTGGACGTTCAAAAAAATGAGGTCCAATGACTTGGCCATTGCAAATGCCTACCCATACATATAAACTCCAACGATGTTGATTAAGCACCTCACGATACCAATGTGGATTTTCTGGTGACCAATAGTGGCAATTATGCCTATTGAGACTACCATTGCTGATGAATGTTGCTTCATCACTGAAACAAACATTACTAAAAAAATCTGGATTCTGATCTAACATCTCAAGAGCCCATTTACAAAATTGTACTCTGAGTACGCAGTCGGCCTCACTTAATTCCTGTACCAGAGTAATATGATACGGATGGTAATTGACTGATCGTAACAATCTATGTGCCGTAGTTTGAGGGATTCCCAGTTCTCGTTCTATTTGACGGGTACTAATATGGGGATTTTGATGAACCATAGCCAAAACTGCGAGCAATCTAGGGTCATTATTATTATGAAGTCTATTCCTTCGCCTTTCGCGATGAAGTGGATTATTACGAGATCTCCTTTCAATGTTTATAATTTGTTGATCAGTAGGATGGCGGCGATTTGGGAATTGCTCCGCATAAGTACGGGCAGTAAGTCTGTAATTTCTACCACATTCACTAAAGGTTATAAGAATATCGACTACTTCTGTAGGCGTATAATTTGCCATTTTACCAGAATTTTATCAGAGTACAAATGTTAAAAAAATACATGTGACTTTGGCACTAAATGGACAAAATTTTGGAGGGATACTTAGAGGAACTCCATCAGATGGAAAGTCCAAAATGTCTCGGTACTTCGGACCATTCAAGTTGCCTAAAGGGCAGGTTACGCTAAAAGCAGTTTCTTGAGAAGTAATTAATGAGTAATAAAAAATAATGAGAAGTTTGTTTTAAGACTAATTTCGAGTATTAACAATGAAAACGTAGTATTTTTATTGTTAATTTATTGCAGAATCGTAAGCATGGGTTCTCAGTAAGAGAAATCGAAGAAATTGAATTTCGTCGATTACAGCGCCATCTATCATGAATCGAGAAAAATGTTTCAGACAAATTGTATGTGTTTTTAGCCAAAGATTCCGAATGTGCAATAAAAAACAGGGATTCCCATTTAAGATTTCAAACTTGCCCCCCCTCACCGCCCAGGGGGAAAGGTGGGAGCTGTTTTTAACGTCATTGTACGTCCCCCTCGAAATGACAAAATTTTGATTCTAAACATTTTTTCGTAGTGTGCTTATTTTTCGAGTTATTTGGCTGCCTAAGTTAAAATGGGTCACCCTGTATATACATATATATGTATATATAATTTTCAGTCTTTGAAATACAGTTTTCAAACGGCAGACAGGCTGTATTTTGTTATAGAATATGTAAATGGTGGTGAATTATTTTTCCATTTGAGTCGGTCACGTGTATTTAGCGAAGATCGTACTCAATTTTATGCCGTAGAGATTAAATCGGCTTTAGGTTACTTGCACTCGCAAGGCATTATATAACGTGATCTCAAATTGGAAATTCTCCTCTTGGACAAAGACGGGCATATTAAAATTGCTGACTTTGGTTTGTGCAAAGAAGACATTATGGTTCGTATGGTTCGTATTATTCGCAAATCAAAAGGTAAATTTGAAATAATGAAATGTTGAATAAGTTTTGAGATTAATCATGTAGGGAGAACAACAAAAATATGTTGCGTACACCAGTATTTGGCACCAGAAGTATTTGAAGATAACGATTATGGACGAGCGGTAGATTGGTGGGGTGTGGGTGTAGTCATGTATGAAATGATGTGTTGTCGATTATATACCTTTTTATAACAAAGATCATGAAAAGCTATTTACGCTTATTTTATTGGAAGAAGTAAGATTTCCTAGGAAAATTAGCAATGAATATGCTTGGTGGTAAATATATTACAATGATTCAAACATTCTTAAATAAGAAAAAAATAGACTTATTTTTATAGGTTTATTAATAAAGGATCCAAGTAGAAGATTAGGTGGTGGACCTAATGATGCGAAGGACATCACCCAGCAAACACAATGTTACAGGAATCATGCATTTTTCTCATGTATCAATTGGGCAGATCTTGTTCAGAAGAAGATTCCTCCACCTTTTAAGCCGCAAGTGACTTCAGATATTGACACTCGATATTTTGATAGTGAATTTACTGGCGAAAGTGTTGAACTTACACCCCCGGATCAGAGCTGTTTGGGTAGTGGAGGGGGTTTAAATTCTATAGCAGGAGAACAAGAACATTTTCCTCAATTTTCATACCAGGAAAGTCATTCAGCAGCAACTTCTTCCATTGTTTCTATTAATCACTGACAGTGTCAAGTGTCTTGCTTAATTAATGTAATGAAATGTGATTCAATGCATGAAAAATCTCAAGCAAAAGATTTAATTACGATATGTATCTGATGATTATCTGCAAAGCTTGAAATTTTCCCAATAGGCATCAAACATATTATCTTTCTTTATGATGCTTTCTTTATGCATCTTAAGAGATTGTCACATATCTCCAATGGCAAAAGAATTAGATTTATGCGTATAAGTGTACGTACGCATATTACACCTATACACATAATTATTAAAATTCATTAAAATTGTATATGGCAAAATTGTATACTATAAAAATTAGATCGAGATAGTACGATTAATATTTGACTCGAAGGAATATGACAGGGATTACATTCTTAATTGAATCGAGTTAACTGAAATTCCTTGAGACACGTATTGTGAATATTGAGTAATTTTCTTGTCATCAAGGAACGTGCGGTAATCGTAAGTATAATCTGTCGTTTAACATAAGCTGCACTTGACACTTTCCAACTTCATTGTCACTGTTTATTACCTTATTTATGGAAGGGCAGTTCCTGAGCTTATTTTAATTTAATAGATGACTGTTACGGCAGATGCCAAAATAGAAAATTGTAATTGGCAAGGAGCTAACAAAAAAGAAAAAGAAAATGGTTTATCCATTGTGAAAGTAGAATGTGTAGTAAAATATCAGCTTTAATTGAATTATTGTATAAATTGAAGATCGCTTTTTTAGCCTTATAAAAATTATCATTATTATAATTGATAATAATTGGAAATGTGCGAGTATTCGAAAATTCTAGGCTATATAGAATTCGGAACACTTGTTCGAAACAAAAAAAATGTTTGACTGCCCTTATAAAAATTTTTCACCGCTTTTACACCTCATATAGGTCGTTTTTAGCCCGTTTTTAGCCCGTTTTATCATTTTTATGTCCGTTTCTTGCACTCTCAAGCACGCTTAGTCTATTGCGAAAGAGCATGACGAGTATACGTGAGTATGTGTATGAGTATTTTTTAGTGGATTGTCCGTTTTTAACACTCGTTTTTCAGTCGATGAGTGACAATACGTTAATACGTTCCTTTTTTACTCACAAAGATGAGGACGAAGTAAGTTGTCCGTTTTCAATACTCAATTTTCCGTTGATGAGTAACAACACGTTAGTACGTTTCTTTTTTACTCACAAGAAAATATCCGCGGATTGTCTCTAAATTGAAGTACATTTATTCTACAAACTTAAAAATATGTCCACGAATTTTTATAATTTATATAAATTTATATAAATGTTTTAAACTACTATAAATAAATGAACAATTATAATGATTGATTATTTGATTATTTGATTTCAAAAGCTGCGTTCCAATATTCATTGCAAATATTGAAAATCTATAGTTTACGTCACATACACTATAGATTTTCAGTACTTGCAGTGAATATCGAAACGCAGCCAAAATGTGCTATGTGAGTATTTATGAGTGCTAAACGAGTATTTTTTGCTCGTAGCTAAATGTACGTTTTTACACCTCAAATTTACACACAGCACGTATTTACCACTCAAAAATACTCATAAGAATACGTTATTACCACTCGGATATACTCGTACGCAATCCGTTTTAACCACTCATTTTTACGGAAAATTGCCCCTTTGCGCCCTAAAAACGGATCATACTCATTGAATCAAATGTACGTTTTTACCACTCAAACTGACCGTTTTCGTCGGTCAAAAACGGGCCAAAAACGGTGAAAAATTTTTATAAGGGATGTTTTTAAAATTGTTTGGAAAAGGAAGTTGTTAAAAAAAACTTGTGGCTTAGATATCTTCTACTAACATTACTTCCCAACTATCAATACATTAACTTAATGATGGATGAATGCATCATGCATGTAGAATATGATTAGAAATTAAGTTCTTTGTTGTTAGATATGCAATTGGATATTATATCATTGAATCATAAGCTTAAAGTTCAAGCAACAGACATTTAATCTCACAATTATTTAATACAATCTAAAAGATGAAAACTTTATGTAAGATTCTATTACATTATAACTTATTTACCTTCACTGGATAAGACACTTGGAAAAACTTATAAATCTTAAAAAATTCAAAAATTTTGGAAAATGTTTGAATTAAAAAATTAACATTTAGATACTGTATATACATATGGTATGTATGTACACACACACCGCGCGCGCATGCACGCACGCACGCCGCCTTGTGCGCGCGCGCGTGCGCTGCACGCACGCCGCGCGTGCGCGCGCACACACACACGCCACGCACACACGCAGCAGCTACGCCACACACACACACACGTGCACACACACGCACACACACACGCACACCACACACACACATATAGTATTTTTATTGCATATTCACACATATGCAAGAGCATGTGGGCTTTATTTATTCTATTTTATCATTTGTGTTCTCTTTTGTAGTATTCCTTGAATGTACATATAATGCATATGTACATTAAATTTTATAAGCGTGTATTCGAAGCGTGTATTTTATATTTGCGTATTTATTGTAAATTTTATCATTTTTCATGAAAATCAAAACCACAATGAAAACATCAGAGACTTACACATAAAGCGTACAATCACATTTCTACATACTTATAAATTTTCCAAATGAGAAATTTTCAGTATATTTAAAAGTATAGAAGGTATTTAAACAATGTGTTATCGTATCTGTGTTATCGTATATTCATTCAGTTAAGGATGTAGTATGAAATCTCTCACTTTGAAAGAAACATACAAATTATCATGAAAAGACTAATATTAACTGTAAGTCTTCAAAGAATACTTTAGTGTTACATAAGCCATAAAGAGAAAAAATTAAAAATTAGAATTAAGAATCTTGCAGTATAATATCTTAATTATAAGAACTTTTCATTTTTTCTTATGGTAATTATATTCTTATATTTATAATGAAAATAAGATGTAAATGCATGTATTCATTATAATTTAAGTGTATAAAATTGAAATTATATAACGTTGTAACATTCTTCCAAAGTTAATTCAAGATTCTTGTAATTTAGATGTTTTGTTCGAATGACCAATGTTACACATTGCACGCAATTTTTATGTGTATATATATGTTACACATTGTAAGCAGTCTTTATGTGTATAGATTACATAAGACTTCATTATGAAGTCCATTTTAACATAATGTTTTAAAGGAAAGGGCAATAATGTTTTAACCCTCATATAGACAGTTTATTATTTGTTATATTTTACGTGCAGTTATATGAAAGACATTTATCTTGTTTCCATACATAAATATTCAACATTGCTGTATAATAAATTAATGAAGATTATATGTTAGCCTTTTACAAAAAGTACAATAGATATATCCACACTTCATCTTAGTTTTTATGCTTTTAGGCAAATAACATTTAAACACTCGCATAATGTTCTTACATTGTACTCACAGAATTTAGAAAACTCACTACTTGACAACACTTTTTAAATTTACAAATATAATTTAATGAGTTCGTCACTAACAGCCGATGATGTTAGAAGTCCTAAATCCGTGAACAACAGGCTGATATAATGTGGCGGAGTGCAATCTGCCAAAGGATACTCCTTTTTTAAATTCTTGTTTAGAGTACTAAATGTATACTACAACAAGCAACAATGATGCATCTTATAAACATGTGCAGAAGATATTCTTTTGTGTTATTTCTATATAAAAGTTATAATTGATTTGTATTCAAAGTGTACAAAGATACAACTTACTTTAAATTCATCAGGTAAATCTACTTGATTCGAAGAATAGATTCTCGCAAATTTGAAACTTTCCGTCAATACATAAAATGGTTTTTTCACCTCTTTCGCGCATATAGCCATTGTATATGTACCTATCTGTAAAAGAATTTGGAGAAACACATTATACATAAATACTATAAGAATTATATATCGCCATCAAATCATCGCATACCTTATTAATTACACCACTGCTTTCTGCAACACCTTCCGCTCCAACCATCACCATGTTTACATGTGTTCCATCACGTATCCCACTGCAGAATCCAGTATCACTGTACACGATATGCCCAGCTTTGTTAGACTCTGACACATTTCTTCTCTAAAGAAAAAAGACAAAATATGAAGCTTAGAATCAAAATACAAAAATATTTTATTATTCAAACATTTCACACATACCCATTATTATCAGGCGATGTTGATGTGACGTATACTTCAAATATTTTATTGCAGCAGCTTCCTTCATTGCTTGTAGCACTACTCTTGATTTGGAATGTGTGAGTATAGTCTAAAAATAACACAATAAGAGTAAAAAATAGTAGAAGTATCCAAAATATTTTTTATGTCTGTTCTTACCGAGCTATTAGTAATAAAATGCGCTGCTACCTGGCTACTTTTCCTCACGCTGCAACTAATTTCTCATAAAATACCTTGCCTCTTTCCAGCATAATTCCTTTGCATTCTGCGATTGATTAATTAAAAGCACACACATATAATAAATTGTATCATTTCAGCATAAAGTTAAATTTTGAAAACTCGAGTACATCTCGTGGTTATTGACGGGATCAAAAAAGAAACATTACGGGAACCCAAGGACTTTTATCCGCGTATGCGCAGTATGCGCGTTACGTAAGAATTATTATTTTCTTATAATTAATAAATAATCAACCAACAAACGTTTTAAAGGACATAATTGTGACCAACAAACGATTTTCTATCGATTTGACCTATGACAATTGAAGAAAGATTAAAAATTTAAATTAGACCGGCTCACTTCACGCTAAAATTTATTTTGTTAATAACAATTAAATATTAACAACCAACAAACGTCAAAATTTTGCCAACAATTACTTACAAATGACCAACAAACGATTCATAAAAAATCGCTTCTTTGTCGCTATTTTCTTACATATATTTATTAACTTATTTATGTTTGTCCCCCTTTCTTCGACTGCTCATTGGAAAAGACACCTTCAGTCTCAGTAAATCTTTTACCGTCACCAACATCAGACGCTATTTTACATATTAGTTAGTTCCATAGCAAATTATTAATTTATCTGTGCTCATTAATTTAAAGTATGTGTTGCTCTAAGCGGACGCCTATGTAAGTCATAAGCTAACATTATTATATAATATTGCGTTGTAAGCCTGTATTGTCCTACATTTTATACATTTTTAGATATACTTGAAAAGGACCCAATCCAAGGGTCGAAACGTTGTATGAATAAACGATTATCAAGATATCACCAGTGCCAGTTTGCTGTCGGTTATTGTGTTTGCATGTTATTTTCTAATCACTGGCGAAGAAAAGATTTTTCATATATTATTCATAAAAAAGTCAGAAAAGTGCAAATTTTCCGGCTAACTTTACGGAGGTCCAAGGCCGGCGTAATAATGGGGGGGGGGGGGGCGCTATTTGAAGTCCCCAAACGTCATACATTCTCGAACCGGTCTTAATAATGTTGCTGGTCATTGGACGTGAATAATATTGGTCAATAATATTGGTGTTAAAAGAGAAAGATATACAAGGCAAAGTCCAGACCGTCCTCGCCGTCTACGTAAATACGCAATTCAGACATAAAAATCGTAAAAGACGAGATGTTATGAAATAGTACATTACGATACGAGTGCGCAAAGTAGGTCGTTCCCGCACGAGCGAAGCGAGTGCGGGATGACCTACGTGCGCACGAGTATCGTACACTATTTTTCCTATTAAGTGCGAAAAGTTCGCGTGAGTGGAAGGAACAGGCGGGATACGGGGGTGTTTGGGGGGGAGGAACGGGGGGGTTCGGGGGGGCGGAGCCCCCCCGATTAAAAAAAAAGAATTGAAAAAAAGAATTAAAAAAAAGAATTAAAAAAAAGAATTAAAAAAAAAATTTGCTTTGAAATCTGTGGTAACGAGTTAAAGTGGATTTCTTTTGCTGCTTCAAGCATCTTCGATGGCACATCGTCAGGCATATCATCACTATCACTCAAATTATCATTGATAGACGCCATGTTATTCACTAACACTATTTGAGAGATGAGAGACACGAAGCGGAACTAATCACGTTTATTGTCAGACTGAAAAAAGCAGCGAGTAAGCAAAGGAAATGCACAATACGAGTTTTGACAGGTTTATACTCAATAAGACAACGCTGGCGGAATGTAAACAAACAGTCAAATCGAGTGTTACTATTCGCTGTGTGTAAGTCGTTGGAGGGGAGGGCTGGCGCTGCCTGTCAGTTTTATATACGTGCGTTATACGTGCGAGACCATGCGGACACATCACCTAAGCATATGCATATAAGAGGGACAGCAATGCACTATCTTTTGCTACATTCCCGCACGCTCAGACACATCACCTAAGTATATGTATATAAAAGGGACAGCAACGCACTATCTTCTGCTACATTCCCGTACGCTCAGCTACTTTCCCGCACGCTCAACTATACTTTCCCGCACGCTCAGCTACTTTCCCGCACGCTCAGCTACTTTCCCGCACGCTCAGTTTCAGAGACAAAAGCGTGCGGGAAAGTTCGACTTTGCGCACTCAAATACGTGCGCAAAGTCGAACTTTGCGCACGTAAATAGGAAAAAGAGACTTAAGGTAAGTTGTTCCACCAAACGCGTTTTCTTAGGATTTTTTTGAAACTTTGACAGATTATTATTTAAGTGATTCTGCATCGACTGGTGCAAAATGAAATTTATGGACTACACAGTTTTGGAGATATTTAATTTCAAAGTTCGAGTTTTTGAGAGTCTTATACATTGTACTATACGGGATACTGAAAATTTTCGTTATAAATATCGTTCTAACTTAGAAACTTTTCTTACGATTTTTATAAAAAACTAAAGTAATATTAAACAACAATTAATACATTTTCGACCGCGCATTACTAATAGTAAAGAAATAAACATCAGTTTAGCCTCTTAACGATCGAGCATTGGATCTTTCTGCCAATCAATGATCTGCGCAATCGCAGTACACAATTAAATATAAGGTGCGCGTCGACACAGTCGATCTTTAAAAACGCAACTCACTAACATGAAATCAACCTGATTTCAAACGTTAGTGTCAATGAGAATCCCCCCATCCCCCACATATAAATAATTTATTGCGAAAAATATTACCTCAGCCAGGATTCGAACCTGGAACTCCCCCATTCCGTGCGGGTGTCATACCAATTCGACTACCGAGGCATGTGATAATACTTCTCGCAATAACAAGTACATATTATAAGAACGTTCTTTTATTGGCTACGTATGTTAATAAACAACAATTAATACATTTTCGACCGCGCATTACTAATAGTAAAGAAATAAACATCAGTTTAGCCTCTTAACGATCGAGCATTGGATCTTTCTGCCAGAAAGATCCAATGCTCGATCGTTAAGAGGCTAAACTGATGTTTATTTCTTTACTATTAGTAATGCGCGGTCGAAAATGTATTAATTGTTGTTTATTAACATACGTAGCCAATAAAAGAACGTTCTTATAATATGTACTTGTTATTGCGAGAAGTATTATCACATGCCTCGGTAGTCGAATTGGTATGACACCCGCACGGAATGGGGGAGTTCCAGGTTCGAATCCTGGCTGAGGTAATATTTTTCGCAATAAATTATTTATATGTGGGGGATGGGGGGATTCTCATTGACACTAACGTTTGAAATCAGGTTGATTTCATGTTAGTGAGTTGCGTTTTTAAAGATCGACTGTGTCGACGCGCACCTTATATTTAATTGTGTACTGCGATTGCGCAGATCATTGATTGGCAGAAAGATCCAATGCTCGATCGTTAAGAGGCTAAACTGATGTTTATTTCTTTAATATTAAACAACAACTAATTTATTATTTAAAGATAGTTTTATTATAGCTTACTACACAGTTTCCGAAATATTATTAAAGAAATAATGAAAAAATTATTGTGTCTATTATTGCGTCTATTATTCTTTCTTCTTTTTGCGTCTATTATTGCGTCTGTTGCCCGATTTTTCAAACGGGCAGTTAGTCGTACAGGATTGGCTAGAAATAGTACATAAACAGCAAAAAGTTTTGGACTTAGGAATTACGACTACTAACTGACTGTACGATGTACTCTAGCATAAATTTTTTGTTTTGACTGTCGTGAAACAACTACCTTAAGATGTTTATACATATGTTTAACACGTCGACTGCCGTGTCACCAGTGACTGACATTGAACTATCCCAATAGCGCCGTGTTCGTTATCAATGAAACAAATAAATATTTTTTTGACATTTTACAAAAAACCTGTTGGCGTTCAACGTGTTAAAGTCTTAAGATTTTAATGTAACTCTGCTTTTTTTAAATTTCAAATACATGCAAACCTGTTTTCAAATAAAATGTTAATTTTATTTAAAATACATTATTATTCATTGAATAATTCTTGGCATTGAGAAAAATTGCCCAATTATTTTTTCAAGCACAATACTAGATATATACATAGCCGTAATTTCTGCTTATATCTCTCAGTCAAATTTCATTCGTAAAATCATACTCATCATTCGTGTGGCAAACAAATCAGAGATAATTATCCATTTTTTAAAACTTTAAATTGTGCACAGTTGTCTGCAAATTAACAAATGAAATTCGTCAACAATGATAATAATCGGTTCGAACTAATCTCCTTTCAACTTTATTCGTTTTTTTTATCATTCCATTAATAACACCATTTTTATTAGTTAAAGTAATAAAAGTGCTCTTTTATCTTATTTAATTTCTTCTTCTTCTTCAGCCTAGAGCAGTGATGCGAACTTGCAGACCGAACAGCACGCTGTAGTAGGTGAAGGGGATAGGGAGGGGATGGCGGTCGAGTTTGGGTACAATATATATACACATACACACACATACCTATATTATTATTTAATTGTTAATAAATAATAATGAGAAAAAAATATTAAAACAAATATTCATATTGAGTATGTATGTTGATATTATCATTGATAGTACATTTCACACAAAATAACTTTACAACAGTGAGATATATAAGAAGTCATGATATTAATTTTTGATATTTTTTTTTCATGTATAACACCCAAATTTAAATATTCTTTTTATTATATTTAAAAATAAGAAGATAATATTCGACAATATTTTTTATTAAAGTCGATATTAAAACGCTTTATTTAACATTTATTGCAGATAACATTTATTTATTTATGTATGACAGGATATTATTATGTCAACTATTGCAAAGAGGGTTGGCGAACTATTACAAATTATCTCTCTTCTAAGGACTATACAAAAGTTCATGTTCTCAATCGTGCTCAGGTTATCGATGACGCGTTTTATTTTATGATAACTCACCAACTTAATTTTTCTATATTTTGGGAGCTCACCAGCTCTTTATGGGAGGAGACAGACTATATAATATGGTATCCCATGTTTAAAACTATTGAATACACGTCATGTAGTTATCCATTTCATGAAGATGAGCAATTCAAGGTAAAAGTAGATTTTCTAAGAAAAACAATTGTATAAAATTATTTATTTAAATAAATGAGTTTGTATTATTGTAGGATTGTTTGAAAAAATAGTACGTGTGGGTAAAAAAAATTATCTAAGGAAATGCTATATTCTTTAACGCAAAATGACTAAAATTAAAAATTTTAAAGGGACATGTTTTTTATATTTTTAGTATTATATTTTTGATATTTAATTATCTCTTTGTCTGTTTTCCTTTTTCCCCTTTCTCGTACCTTCTCATATATATATCGTATACTTTTTAAGTGTGAATGCGTGAATTCACGTATGTGAGTTTGCATGTGTTCATATCTTTTTCTTGCATGTTCCGAAATATCTATATTTTGTAAGTTCAAAAAATATGTATGAAATAAATCCATACATCATACTTGTACTGTAAAATCATAAATATCCTGATAAAATCATTCACTACCTGTGTTCTTTCCATTGTTAAATATTTTAAAACTTTTAAAATGTTCAAAATTATTTTGTTAAAACATTAGGAGAATAGTTATTCATAAAAAATATTATATTATGTAAATTGCATAATTCTTTTATATTTTATAATTACATTTTTTTATATATAAAGATCTGTTAATACTTTCCCATATAACATCGGACATTCTACGAATATACATTTTTCTTCCATAATATGAAAATAATATCTTGTATGTCAAATGTTTATACATTTCATATACATAATTTGGACATATATCACAATATATGATATGTATATTCATTGATGTATTTTAAATGTATATATAGTATAATGTATGTCAAATGTTCATGCATAATATGTACGTACTTTGATATATATAATATGTATATATATTGCTGTACATTATATGTGCATACATTGTGCTATTTCTAAATATATACATTGCACATACATAATTTGTACATACTTTATTATATGTAATATGTATATACATTAGGCATACATAATTTATATATACTTTGATGTATATAATATGTATATATATTGTTGTACATTACACATACATACATTATACTATCGTTAAATACATACATTGCACATACATAATTTGTATATACTTTATAGTACGTAATATGTATATACTTTGCTGTACATTATATTTACATACAAAATGCTAGTTCTAAATACATACATTGCACATACATAATTTGTATATACTATACTATATACATACTATAATGTATATTTACTGATAGATGTATACTAATAGCATAATTTATGTATGATGTGCAGCAAAGTATATACATATTGTGTACATTAAAATATATACAAATTATGTATATCTAATGTATATACATATTATGTACCATAAAGTATGTGCAAATTATGTATGTGCAATGTATGTATTTAGAAATAACACAATGTATGTATATATTATGTACAGAAATATATATATATATACAGGGTGTAAAAAAATTAGACCGACAAACTTTGAGGGGAAATAGAGGACATAAAAACAAACATATTTTGTTAATAATATTTTTCTCTACGACGCTTCGTTTTAATATTACCGGGTACAAAATAGGAATTTTATGATTTTAACAAAAAACAAACACATAAGTGGAAAAATTCAATTTATTTCAATTACACATATTTAATCTTCAAAAAACAATTAACAAAAGAACGGAACAAAAATGCGTAAATAATTAGCTCAATTTATAATAAATGTTCAAAAATTCCTCCATTTGTTTCAACACAAAAATGACAACGTCGAAACATTGATTCTCTCACACGTTCGAAGACTGCAGGAATATTTTGAACGTGATATGCTGCAGCAGTAATTCGGGCTACTAATTCTTCTTCTGTTTCAATCGGTGTCTCATAAATGAGAGTTTTCATGTGCCCCCATAAAAAAAAGTCAAGCGAAGATAAATCTGGTGACCGGGGAGGCCATGCGATAGGACCTCTTCGGCCTATCCAGCGCTCATTAAATCTTTGGTCCAAGTAATTGCGCACAATAGCACTAAAATAGACAGGTGTTCCATCGTGTTGGAACCACATTTGCCTTCTTGTGACAAGTGGCACGTCTTCCATGAGTTCTGGTAACACTTCCTCGAGAAAAATACGATACACAAGGGTATTTTGTATTTACTTTTACTTTATTTTTATATCTTTAATTTTTAAAACTCTTATCGATGAAGCATTGAAACAGAAACAGAATCGTTAATCCGAATTTCGACGTTGTCATTTTTGTGTTGAACTAAATGGAGGAATTTTTGAACATTTATTATAAATTGAGCTAATTATTTGCGCATTTTTGTTCCGTTCTTTTGTTAATTGTTTTTTGAAGATTAAATATGTGTAATTGAAATAAATTGAATTTTTCCACTTATGTGTTTGTTTTTTGTTAAAATCATAAAATTCCTATTTTGTACCCTGTAATATTAAAACGAAGCGTCGTAGAGAAAAATATTATTAACAAAATATGTTTGTTTTTATGTCCTCTATTTCCCCTCAAAGTTTGTCGGTCTAATTTTTTTACACCCTGTATATATATATATATGTGCATCAAAGTATATACATATTATGTACGAACATTTGACATACAATGTACTATATATACATATAAAATATATCAATGAATGTACATATCATATGCTGTGATATACATCCAAATTATGTATATGAAATATATACATTTGATATATAGTATATTATTTTCATATTATGGAAGAAAAATTTAGAAATATATATTATTGTATATGTGTAAAGCTTTGGCAATTTTAATAAATTTTTCAATTTTATTTTTTACAAAATAAATATTTTTTTATTGTATTAGGCTCAATGCAATAAATAAAAATATTTTTTAGAGATAGAAATATTAAATAATATAAGAAAGAAAGAAGAATTTTTTTTTTCTTTTATTTAATATTTATTCCTATTCCTAATATTTTCTCTGTTGTGTGTTAGATTTTAATATCAGATAGAGGCTGCGTTCAGAAACAACACACGGGTGTCATTTTATCTTTGTTACTCATTGAGAAGTAAACAAGGACAGAACATACTCAAGGTGCGTTCGGGGAGACGCTATTCTCGCTCAAAGCTTCATGCTATCTTTGTTGTTCATTGCACGTTAAAGAAAGATAGAACGACGCTTTTAGCGCTAGTAGCGTTCTCCGTGAAGGCACCTTCAGAGCATGATGGAAGGATTACATGGTGTGTGCAGAACTCGTAAACCACGCCCCTTTTCAGCCTTCGGTGCACGAAAAAACACAGGGCAGGCAACTGCGAAAACGAAATGTTTAGCTTTTAAAGTTTGGCACAACTGGTGTGTAAGCGTCCTTTTCGCACTCCCTGTATTTTCTTCCATCTCACTTTGTGTTATATACAGGGTTGGGCAAAAGTCCGGAAACGGTCAAATATCTCGAAAAGGATCAACTATAGCGAAAAATTGTAAATAGCAAAGTTGTAGGGCTTAAAAAAATGTACCTAATGATGACTAAAAATTTTACTTTGAGTGGAGGACGAAGATCATATAAAAGTCAAATTGAATTTTTTAAATGGAACTGCCTACTTTTTATTGCATATTCTTATAGCTTATCTCGAGACCTTTCCAAAACACTATAATAAAGCATTTTTTTGTTAAGTATTTTTCGAGTTATAAAGCTTGAAATAATTTCATAATTTTACATAAACTGTAAAATATCTCGTAAAATATTTACTTTTCGATGACCTTACCTCAATACTTTTATGCACAGAATAATGAGAGGAACCAATTGGTGTCAAGAAAACACATAGTTGTTTTTAAGAAAAAATATGCAATTTGTAACTAACAATTACATATTTTTTCTTAAAAACAACTATGTGTTTTCTTTACACCAATTGATTCCTTTCATTATTCTGTGCATAAAAGTATTGAGGTAAGGTCATCGAAAAGTAAATATTTTACGAGATATTTTACAGTTTATGTAAAATTATGAAATTATTTCAAGCTTTATAACTCGGAAAATACTTAACAAAAAAATACTTTATTATAGTGTTTTGGAAAGGTCTCGAGATAAGCTATAAGAATATGCAATAAAAAGTAGGCAGTTCCATTTAAAAAATTCAATTTGACTTTTATATGATCTTCGTCCTCCACTCAAAGTAAAATTTTTAGTCATCATTAGGTACATTTTTTTAAGCCCTACAACTTTGCTATTTACAATTTTTCGCTATAGTTGATCCTTTTCGAGATATTTGATCGTTTCCGGACTTTTGCCCAACCCTGTATATAGTTTATATACCTGATAGCTTACCCACAACCAAATCCTCCAACAATAGCAACCTTCTTGCCACTCGGTATGGTGAACGATACATTTTTAAAAATAGGTTTTCCTTCAACATATTGGAAATTTACGTTTCTAAATTGAATTTCCGACGAATCGTACGTCACGTGAAATCTTAGTGCATTTTCTTTTGACTGTTAATACAAATCCAAAGATTAATTAAATAGTTGACGGTATATATTGTATAGATCATTTTTTATGAGGATAGACTCTTGATACTTCGAATTCAAATAATTTTACCTTAATTGCAGTGTCTGTTGTCATATTATATATATATAAATATATATATAGAGATAGAATTATATATATATATATATATATATATATATAAATATAAGTAGCGGTATTTTGCTTTTATTTAATATTTATTCCTATTCCTAATATTT
The DNA here is from genome assembly GCA_901521435.1 of Crematogaster levior. Lineage (NCBI taxonomy): Eukaryota > Metazoa > Arthropoda > Insecta > Hymenoptera > Formicidae > Crematogaster > Crematogaster levior. The sequence goes on from CABEGB010000177.1 coordinate 80,768, forward strand.
TCTCTGTTGTGTGTTAGATTTTAATATCAGATAGAGGCTGCGTTCAGAAACAACACACGGGTGTCATTTTATCTTTGTTACTCATTGAGAAGTAAACAAGGACAGAACATACTCAAGGTGCGTTCGGGGAGACGCTATTCTCGCTCAAAGCTTCATGCTTTCTTTGTTGTTCATTGTATTTTTTCGTTAAAGAAAGATAGAACGACGCTTTTAGAGAGAGTAGAGTCGTACTGCACACACCATGTAAGGCTTCCATCATGCTTCAGAGTGCACCCGCGTGATATTATTTTTGAAACCACCCAATGAGTGTGTCAATCACGTGTTCAATTACTCATGCGCGTTTCGTTGGACATATTAATCCTTGCATATCGTGACACTTCCGTGGTCTGTATTCGTGCTAAAGTTTCTGTGCTGATACATACTGATTTCAATATTTTGCATTATTTATTCTCTTCAATTATTAGACGAATCTTTCTTAAAGTAAGTACTACAATACATATATTTATAACTTAAACATTTATTCATCCTTTTAGTCTAACCTCTAGTTTTGGTCATGGATAGGTTAGAGAAAAGAAATAAAATAAAGTTTCATAGGAAACTTACAAATAAACTAAATCGATCTCTAACACTAATTAACAATAATTCTATATCATCTTGTAATTCTCATATCAACGATAACATTAGAAAAATTACAACTGATAATATTGCTACTGATAGTACAATATTGCATACAAACTTTTGCTATAATAATGATATTAACGTCAATGTTCCATATTACAATGAGTTATCTAATAATGATGTCGACGAATCAAATAATATTAAACATAATAATAATAATGCCAAAGATTATATATCGTTAACCTCAAAATTAGCTACATGGGCGATAAAAGATAACATAACTTTATCGGCGTTAAGAAATCTACTTTCCATAATACGAGAAATACCGGGATGTGATAATATTCCGAAAGATCCAAGAACGCTTCTAAAAACACCTAGTAAAATAATTGTAACACCTTTAGGTTCCGGGACATATTTTTATTTTGGTATAGAAAAAACATTAAATTTATTTTGTATAAAGCATGGAATCAATATCGGACAAAATGAGGAGTTTTTATTAGCTGTCAATATTGATGGTTTACCTTTAAGCAGAAGTTCTAATAGCTCGTTGTGGCCTATTTTATGTTCGGTAAAATCAGTAAAAATTCTTATAAAACAAGTGTTTTTAGTTGCTTTATATCATGGTTCAGAAAAACCAAAATCTGCTAATGATTTTCTCAAAGATTTTGTAAATGAATGTATTCATCTATCTACTAATGGAATATTAATAAATTCTTTTCGATATAAATTTAGAATTTTAATGTTGATTTGTGATTCACCAGCAAAATCATATGCTTTAGCTATTAAAAGTCATACAGGTCATTTTTCTTGCACAAAATGTGATGAAGAGGGTGAAATGTTTAATCATGTACTATGCTTTACGAAAACAGAACATTTTTGCAAAAGAACTGATATTTCATTTAGAACTGCTGCTCAAGAGGAACATCATATTGGCAAAAGTATATTATTAGATATACCAAACTTTAATATGATAGATAATATTCCAATAGATTATATGCATAATCTCTTATTAGGTGGCATGAAAAGACTTCTTTGTCATAAACGATATGGATGGATTTATGGCAAACCACCTCATAAATTACGAGCGCGTGATGTAAATAAAATTTCAGAAAATCTTCTAAAATTAAAGCAACATGTTCCTTATGAATTTTCAAGAAAAACACGTTCTATACTTGATTGTAAGAGATATAAAGCTACGGAATTTAGATTTTTTTTGCTTTATGCTGGTCCTATTGTTTTAAAAGACATTCTGTCATCAAAAGTTTACGATAATTTCATTACATTAAGTCTTGCAAGTTCCATAATGATAAGTCAATATTATTCGAGATTTGAAGACCATGTTTTATATGCTCATAATTTGATGAAACATTTTATTTGTCAATCTATTAAAATTTATGGTTCAGATTTTGTATCACACAACATACATAACTTCTTGCATTTAAGTGATTGTGTCAAATTATATGGTTCACTTGATAATTTTAGCGCTTTTCCTTTTGAAAATCACATGCAACAATTAAAGAAAAAGATCCGCAAATCTGCTTTACCTTTACAACAAGTCATACATCGTGTGTTTGAAGAAAGTAATATTCATAATTTTTCTAATATTATGAACAATGATTCTGTAAAACTATTGATGGAACATTCAAACGGTCCTTTGACGAATAATTGCACATGTCCACAATACAGAAGACTACAAACAAATAATTATTACTTAGATATTTCAAAAAAAGCTGACAAATTTGTAGAATTAAACAATAATGTAATTGTTAAAATTGAAAATTTTGTTTCTTGTGAAAACTCTATATGTTTATTAGGCTATAGATATAGTAAGCAAGATAATTTTTATTCAAAACCATGTTTATCATCTTTATTTAATATCCATTATATAAAGAAAGAAAATAACTCACTTGAAATGTGGAGCATTGATTTTATCAAAAGAAAATTAGTAGTATTACCTTACAAAAATAAGTTTGTTTCATTTCCATTGTTACATATATAAATGATTGTTAATTTTAAATTTATTTAAAAAATTTTAATATTATTTGTGTGCTGAAATTTAAATTATGCTAAATTTATAATTTTTTTCTAATATAATATATAAATAAGTGTATTATTAATTATTATTAGATTAATTTTTATCATTTTTTTACATAAAATCTTTACCTGCATAACAATTTTATTCTTTATTATAAATAAATAAAAGTATGAAATTAGCTGTATCTTATAAACTTGTTTATTTGCATGTTGTAATATGTAATATGTATTTCTTTTGTTGTAAAATATCCTGCAATGACCTTATCGTGATTACAAGATGAGTTGGATTGTCGTAAAATTTGATGATGAAGAAACAGTAGAAGCTGTACCGAAAACATGGTATATCGAAAAAAATTCACGATGTTATTGGCCACCTGAAGGTACTGCGAAACATATTATAATAGACTTTATAAAAAAGAAACATCTTCCTGCAGCAAATTGGATGCTCTATGAAGCAAGTGTTTTGGGCACTTATGGTAAAAACACATATTTACATATATAGAATACACATAAAATATTAAATAATACATATTGTTATAGTTTTAGGATATGTAATATTGTACACACACACACACACACACAACACAAATACGCGCGCGCGCGCGCGCGCATGCGTATAAGTATTTGTATAAGTATTAATTATATCTATTACTTATTAATCATTTATTTTTAACTATTAGAAATAAAAACTCCGAATTTATTTCTCACTTTCATAATCTAATTTTAATTTCCAACAATGAAGAGTTAAAGCAAAGAAAGAAACATAATACAAAAAAAAGAAAAAGGCCCCAAAATAAATATGATAGTGAATATGAATTATCATCTGAAACAGAAATATCATCAGATGATGCAGTATACCCTGATGTTCCAATTGAACAAATCAATTCAAGCAATAGTAAGTAAAAAATATGATGCTAACATAAAATTACATTTACGTAATAAAAAACATATTGAAAAATATTTTAATAAATATTATCACATATACTATAGAAATTGAGTAAAATTTTCCTCAAATAAGACGTTTTGGAATGCAACCCCAGTAGCGCAACTCTCTGTTGGTACCTTTGGTTGCGTTCCGATATTCACTGTCAGTACTGAAAATCTATAGTATACGTGACGTAAACTATAGATTTTTAGTACTGGCAGTGAATATCGGAACGCAACCTTTGAAATTAGTGTTGGCCAAAATGGAATGCGCATGCGCGAAATAAGCGAGTTACCCAGTAATACCATCTAAACTTTTCCCTCACTCTTGTTTGTTCTCTTTCTAACTATTCTTTTTCCAACTCATAATCATTACTTAGGTCCGAATTTATAGTCGTTTCTCAAATCTTGAGACGTAAGAATTTCTCAAATCTCAAGTTGTTTCTTTACATTGTGAGAGCTGATCTTGTCTACTTTATAATCTATGGTTCAAGAGAGAAAAGGAAGAGTACAAAATCTTATGTATCTTATATGTAATACTCCTATATTGCTAGAAGAGTGCCGATCTTAGGTCAAACATTACGGTACAGACGTATAATAGTCTCTCTCTCGCGCACGGTTCAGCTGCTTTGTGCGCATGCGCTAACAGCGTTAAGCGGGGAACACAGACTTTTGCATAATGCATAATACATATGCATAAGAAATTCGATTGGTCGAATTCCTTAGCCGTCGTCTACAATGAGATTTTAAGCCTCAAGCTGTAAGAAATTGACCAATCACAGTTCAATTTGAGAAGAATAAGCGAATATGATTGGTTAATTTCTTATGGCTTAAGGCTTAAAATTTCATTGTAGACGCCGGCTTATGCACATGCTAACGGACCAAAGAATTCGACCAATCGAATTTCTTATGCATATGTATTATGCATTATGCAAAAGTCTGTGCTCCCCGCCTTAGGGTACAGTCACATGGTGCGTGATGCGTCATGCGGGATAGAGCGTCCGTCATAGAAACAGCCAATCACACACACAACTCGTACGGGATGCGCATGGTGGAAGGATACATGGTGTGTGCAGAACTCGTAAACCACGCCCCTTTTCAGCCTTCGGCGCCAGGAAAAATACAGAGCGGACAACTGCGAAAAACGAAATGTTTAGCTTTGAAAAGTTTGCACGACTGGTGTATAGCGTCCTTTTCGCACTCTCTGATTATTTTTTTCCATCTCACTTTGTGTTATATATATAGTTTATTATATATATAGTTATTGTTGACATTTTCTGTCGAAACGTGAGTGACGTGAAATGTGAAAAATCATTGAAAATGGTGCGTTGCATAGTGAAAATTTGCAAAAATAATTGCAGAACATGCACACCCGAGCAAGCAAATTTTCATAAATTACCGGATAACGAAATAATCCGTGAAGGATGGTTTCGGCGCATTGGAGAGGTTGTATTGCCTTCTAACGTCGTTAACGGTATGCTTCTGCATGATAAAATTCAAATTTGTTTATTTGGATATACTGTATCATGAAGTAACGAAAACTTGTTTGAAAGATCAGAAAAGTTTTGTAACGTGTAATCAATTTTATCTGTTATTTTAGCACGAATTTGTTCCGTACACTTTACTCCCAAATCTTTTGTTCAACCAAAGAAGAAGAGAAGAAAAAAAAGTTTTAAGAGACAACTTTTGCCAACTGCTGTACCAACGTTGCATCTGGTAGCAACAAACGAACAGTAAATTGGATGTGTAATGTTTTAAACAGAGCAAATATTGATGTTCGCTTTTTAAAAATAATTATTAAGAATAATAAAGTTAAGTTAACATAAATTATTGATATTCATGTGCTCATGACAAGATGACTATGGATCAATTGTTGCTCCAAGAATTATGTGACAATGAAACTACAATCAATTACATTTATATTTTCTTCATTAGGGCACATCATGAAGGCAATGTAAATTGTAACATTGTTAGGTGGACCTTTAATTTGGTTTGTCTATCTTCGTCAACTGTAGCACCAATAAATGCTGCAAGTCTGTCGCCTGTGCCAGGCCCATCAATGGAGAGAATCTCATCTGCTGAGCCGAAACTTTCATCTTTGCCACGTTCATCAACACCCATATCAAGAATGATGACAGAACCTTTGCCTGATTTGAGTATGCTAGATGAGACAGATATGACAGGTCAGCATGAAACTCCAACAACGTCAGTATCTTGTCGGTATGTATCACAATACAAGTACATAATTAGTCCTACTAATAATAATAGTTTCATAGATCAATATATTTCAGTACTTAAAAACCATTACTGATATCAATAAAGTCATTAAAAAAACAGTTTTCAGATCTTTAGTTATACCACGGGCAATGAAAAGTTTATAAAAGCCATTATCAGTGATGAAGTCTCATAGAATACAGATTCTTATCAAACAAACCTGCTGTTGAGTACTTTCTGTTACTCGTGGTCTGAGACCGAAAGTCTGAAAACTGTTTTTTACTACCGACTGCAATTTTGATGTACTGAAAAATACAAATAGAATTTTCGTCATGATTGAGAATACAAATGTTTGAAATGTGTTTTTCACACGCCTATTATAGATTGAAGAAGGTATATTTTATTTGTGTGTTTTGTATTCTGTTGTATGTGAGTAAGGTAATCAAACTAGTTTGATTATATATTTATATATGTTTTTTTCATTATTTTGTTTTCATTGTAATAATGTATGTTTGTGTTAAATAGTAATTATAATTCCTACATCCTTAGAATAGAAATTTGATACAAATAAAGCGATGTGAGAAATTGTGGTACAAATAAAGCGATGTGAGAAATTGTGGTATCAGCTGAAATAGAATGTACATTGTACATGTCAGCATTGCAAGTACATAGTCTATATTTCATGTAATTATTTGGGAAATTAAATGCACGAATAGCGAAGGTTACTTTTGTAAGCACAATATGTTTAAAAAATCTGTACTCATTACTACGAATAACGAACTTTATTCTTTTCATGTCTTCAGAAATCCTTTGTCGGAACCAAATGGCAGGGTCAATAGAACACCAGAAAGGCCTTTTGATTCGTTGTGCAACGTACCGAATTCTACATTTCCAAGAAGGTTCGTAATACTCACTTTGAAGATATATCAATTCGGGTTTTTTGACAAATATCTATTGGTTTCAATAAAAAATAAATTTTTTTGAATTATTCAATCTACCAAGAAATGAATGACAATTAAAAAATCGCTCATCGCCCACATAGTTGTCTCACAAAAATATTTAACAAGTTGTGAGAAAAATGTTAAGTCAATCGGTTCAACCCTTTTATCTCAAAAACAGTGTATCGTACCGTGTCAATGATTATGAAAATACGAAAAATGGTATATTTTCGGATTGATTGTTTATTTTTTTTCTAACATTTTGTGAAAAACATTTGTATAGTAGATAACAAATATCTATAATTGGTTTTGAGATTTGAGATTTGAGACCTATTGTCTTTTTGCTGTGACTTTTTCCGACTTACCAAGTTTTCGAGTTACCTTACTTATGCATTTCTTTTCTAGATGTGAAAGAAAGAAAGCTGTACTACATAGGCGTAGTAAACTTTCAGCCGTTCGTCAATTGAAATTTGGGAAAACTCGTTTGACGTCGAAGATCACAAGAAAAGAGAAGAACGAGTATTTCAGCGAGGAAGGAAGTTCACCTTTGAAACGTCAGCATCGGTGAGAAATATTTAATAACCTGCTGCATGATTCAATATTTTGTTACGTTATCAGCAATATTTTTTATGAAAAAAAATATTTATGCTTTTTAAAGTAGTACTGAAAAAAATGTAAAAATTCGTAAGAGCTGTAATGCTAACATTTGTATTTGTATTTCAGATTTGTGGACGACAATTGCACCAGCAGTGGCCATGACAACACGACACGCAAGGAAGAGAATCCGTATGAGACAATAAAGTGGATGAAAGAAGAATTAAACCATTATCGGTCACTTGGAGAATTTCATAGAAATTCATCGGAGAACCACTTCCAGGAACAAAACTTTCTTCAAGCGAATAACGTGGCATTAAAATTGAAATTAACAGAACAGGAACAGCAGATAAAGGCAATTCTTGCCCAAAATTTAACATTGAAAACATCCAATGCCGATCTCCGTGTAAGATTAGAGACAATGAATCTCGAAAAGGAAACAGCACTGACAGTGGGTGTCAAAAGATTAAAAATGTTATTTTAAAATGTTAATTAAAATGTTATTTTAAAAATTTTATTCTTATTATTAAAAATTTTACTCTTGTTATTAAAAATTTTATTCTTGTTATTCCTTTCCTTTTAATTTTGTGCGAATTAGTTTTTGTAATTAATTGGCTAGAATTTGGTGGCAATATTCTATAATATACATATAAATATATATATAAATATAATTATATAAATATTTAATTATATTATATTGTATAATATGTCACATAATACACATTCGTATATTGTAACAGTCTAGTCAGTCAATTCTGCAATGTACCGCCACTTACATCCCTAGAATTCTAGGGATTTCCTTATGTTGGTAGATATGTATTTTTGCGGGACGCGATTAGAAAGAAACAGCAGATTTTAGAGAGAGAACGCGTCGTTCTGCACACCATGTATCCTTCCACCATGGGGATGCGTTATGCGGAATAGCTCTGATTGGCTGTTTCTATGACGGACGCTCTATCCCGCATTACGCACCATGTGACTGCACCCTTAGTCAGACACGACCAGGTGTCTATTCCGTACACGTTTATCGACAACTATCGCTATCGTTAACTGACGATAGCCAATAGCAATTCGCGCTTTCTTCTAGAATCGTTCTTGTATTGGATGTCGTTAAACTAACGACACCGACGACTATCGTACTCGTGTACAGAATCGAGCCCCAGGGCTGCGTTCCTATATTTACCGCCAGTACTGAAAATCTATAGTGTATGTGACGCAAACTATAGATTTTCAGTACTGGCAGTGAATATTGGAACGCAGCCCAGGTAATGTTTTCTCTTTTCGTGTTCTTTCCGTCTCATTTTCTAATGCTTAGTCTCTCGCTCACACTCACTCAATAGACGCGCCTGCGCATAACGAAGCTTCACCGTCTGCCCATATTTGGAATTCGTGCATCTCTCTTTTATGGGGCTCGATCCTCTCATTGTGAAGATACGAAACTAGCAATATAGGAGTATTACATATATGGATTTTATATGCTCTTCCTTTTCTCTTTTGAACCATAGATTATAAAGTAGACAAGATCTTGAGAAACGACTATAAATTCGGACCTAAAACAGAAGTTTAAATGGCGTTACTGGGCAACTCACTTATTTTGCACATGCGCATTCCATTTTGGTCAATACAAAATCGAGAGAGTTACGCTACTGGATATACTGTGCTGTTACATCATAATCATTTATTTACTTATTTTTGTGTCAATAATATATACTCAATGATGTGTGCTCATAATAAATACACAAATTTGGTTTTTCTTGCAATAATAACAGTTGATTAGATTGTTTAAGGGGTGAGGTCTAGTCAGAGGCATGAAAAAATGAGTATTTTAAATAATTTTTTTTTGACTGTAATTAAATTTATTTTATAAAACTGATATTACAGAGTTATTATATTATGTTTCAACATGACTTCACTAAATTTTCAAAAAAAAATATTAATTTTTGATAAAGTTATCGCCATCTTTGTTGGACCCCGTCCGACAAGTAGTGCTTTGCGGTGACCATCAGAACATTCCACCAGATCATTTGAAATCAACGAAACAAAAAAAAATCATTAGTTTAATAGATAATCTTGTACTTGATCGAAGCTTTTTTTTTTTGAAAATTAACAAAATGGCGGCTTCTAACAGCTTTTTCGCGATTTTTCGAGGAAAAAACATTTGTTTATTGTTAAAAAAAATAGTAATTTTTAAGAAAAATTAAAATCCTTCGATCAAGTACAAGTTTTTTATGTTTTTAATAAGCTCTATAAATTTCATCCAAATCCATCGAGTGGTTATTGAATTACAATGGTCACCGACTTCGAAAACATAGTTTCGAGAAAAACGCGATTAAAGTTTTAGTTTAGGTTTGGTATTACTTTTTCATATAACTTTGAGGCCATTGGATGAAGTAAAGTTTTTTTTATGTATTTTGATCTGCTGAATCCAAATGTGACATTAGTTTATCCAGAAACCCAAGTATTGAATTGTTTAACGGCTATTGTTTAAACAATTGTTTATAAAAAATTTTTTTTTGGAAAGAATTAAATTTTTTTTAATATTTTGGGCAATTTAAAAACGAAAGTTATTCTTATAAAATTTTTGTTAGATCCATAGTTTTGAAGTTATAAATTTAAAAAAATTGAAAGTACGAACGGGTAATACCACGCCTAAACAAACTCACTCTCGATTTATATGCAGAAATTGTAATTATTAAATTACTTACATAGAGTCATCGATTCCTGGGCCATATAACAATTGTTCTGCCGATGTGGAAGCTTCCAAGATATCGATTTGTTGTTGTCTTCGTAACATTCTGCCTTCTCTAGTAAGATATCTCGAAAACTATTTGTTGAATCGATTTGAAATTTTCAGGGAATATTTTCGAGACATCATACTTTAAAAAAATGCAAAAAAATCGATTTTTTGAAAATTCTGACTAGATCTCACCCCTTAAAATGTCAAAAAATCACTTTTTTGGAAAATGCTTGTTTATGCATATATGTATGTATGTGAGAATTGTCCAAAACTCAAACGTAACTTTGAAACTGTTTGAGATATTTTTATTTATTCTCATTTTTTGTTTAATATTATTATTTTTACTATAATATATTTAAAAAAAGAACAGTTGAGAATATTTCTTATCACTTTTTTGTTATTCACAAACAAAGTAAATAATAAAAGCAAATAAAAACAAATAATTTTTTTATATTGTTATAATAATATATTTTATTCACATTTATTGTCAACATTCTTTTATTTTTTGACAGTGTTACAAAATCGACGATAACATTGTAACAATTTACTTTTTAATTAAAATTATTTTTCTTAGTTTTTTGCTTTTTGTTTTTTATATTAGTTTTTATTTAATTTTTTATTTAAATTTTTATTTAAGTTTTTATTTAAGTTTCGAACACGGATATATGTCCTTGTGCGTATTAAACATAATATGACATTCGTAGGTATTACTAAGCAGTTTTTGTCTTGTGTCGTGATTATTTTTGCTAATGTTTTAAATATCGATGGCTCTTTAGAAATAAAAGATCCGTGGTACTCCTGAAATAATTTTTTCATTATTTTGGCAGTTTCAAATAATTTCGTACAAGGGCTAATAATTCTGCCCTTTTTTTAAATCAGCGTGGATACATGTCACTGTTGACATAAATTGGTTATGTTAGCGTCGCTCTAAACATTAAAAAATGGACGCATTTGGAATTTGCACAGAACTATACGAAATTCGTCTTGAGTATGAGCACACCTTGTATTCTTCCACCCATAGACATAGGGTGTTTACGATAATTCGGTTAGGAGTTATTTCCACTCCACTTAAGTGAGTTGCCCAGTAACGCCATCTAAACTTCTGTTTTACTCACTCTTACTTATTTCGGACTCTCTCAGACCTATTTAAATACCTCTTTAAATGTCATGTGTACATTTGATGGCAGAAATTGGCGGCAATAGATTGCATTTTGGCGCAATTTATTTATTGTTCTCAGGGCCGAAATATGTAAGTACAACCATCTAGAACTATCATGAGAGAGAGAGGGAGAAAAAGAATGTGTCATGTGCGTGTGTGTTTTGTGTATCTTATATGTATAGCGATAAGCTGAGCGCCCCACGTAATCATCTGCGTCGGACGGTGAGTTGCGTCGTCCCTGCCTATCTTCCGTGCTCATTCCGTAATTCGTTAATTATTTCTCTTTATAACTCAAAAACTTCGGAGAAAATTTTGGTAAAGGAAAAATCATCTCAGAATTTACTCAGGAATATGACATTTCAATATTGAAAAGTTATTTTGAATCACCTTGTATAGTTTGTATAAAATAGGATTATAAAAATTTAGTCAAGATCTATATCATAACTATCTCCGGCAAAAACGGAATGACCTATATTAAAGAAAAATAAAAGATAAGATAATTTTAAATTTTATCGTTAAACAAATATTAAACAAATTTTGAATGTTTTTATTAGCAATTTGTCATTAACTAGTTATCTGAAATGTGTAAATAATTTGGTTACAAATTTTTTATTTAGCTTTATGATTTTTTTTCCATTTTGCATAACATATTATATTTTATTTTAATGCGTAAAATAAATTGTTTACATGTAAGCGTACGCTAAAAAAACGAAAGAAAAAAACACATCTAAAGAAAAGAAGACTGTTGATTACTCGACGCAGTGGAAGAAATCTATAGGTCGATCTGTTTTCATTATAATTAAACTTTATTAAAATTTTTAAATTAAAAATAATTAAATTGAAACATAGTTTTGTATAAGAAAGAATCAAACTTAGTCATGACTTCTAATTATTCTAACTTCTAAGATTTCTAATGTAATTATATTCAAAATAAAATAGCCTAAAAAAGTTAGAACTGTTTGTACATTTTTTTCATAAATGTTTAAGCAATGGTATTATATTTAATCTTCTCCATTACGGGATTTTTTGATATACATATATGTTTTACATTAAAACATTAAAATGAAAAATATACTTGACATTTTTTCACATTTTTAATGTTTTTTAAGTTTAAATTGTTTTAACTTTTAATTATTATTTTTATAATACAATGTTATACAATTACTTTATGTGATCATAGTACTGAATAAAACTAAACAATCATGTATGTATCATGGAACAGAATCGTAGACATAGGTATGTTACCCATCGGAAATCTCTGTGGCTACGTAGTTCAATATGCACGTTTTGTGCACATAGAGGCGCCAGTGGATGGATTTCATCTAAAATAGAACTAGAGTGAACATGTTCACTTTTAGACTTCTTTTTGTTTAAACTTTAAACCAAACTTCGATTAACTTATCAAATAATGCATTTGTTAACAAAAATAAAACTGTTAATTGTATATTAATACATAAAAAGAAAAGTTATATTAAGAACGAAAGATTATGTTGTTAAAAATTTAAAACTGTAAACAATTTTGCGATTGAATTAATTGCCAATTAAGTTAATTAATTTAGTCAGAGGAGTCTTCATTGAGAACCCTTTATTTATTATATGACACGTTTTATGCATTTGTTTTTTCAGGTACGTTTTTTACATTTGTCATTATCCTTTTTTCTTTTTTATTTGTAAACATGTATTTGTTTTGTTTCAAATGTAGAAAGTATGAAGAATACAAATAAAGAGAATAGAACTCTCATCATACTAATGCATTTATGCAATGGAAGATATTTTGATAGATTAGAGAAATTAAAAATTGGAAAAAGAAACAGGAAAAGAGAAAAGATAATTCAACGTGAAATTGCATTTTTTAGAAGATTTAAAATATTACTATTATAAAAAATATATATTTTTTTAATATTTTGTGTCCCTTACAGTTCTCTTTTTCAAGTACTATGACTTTTTTATTGTATTTTTACGCGCTCGTACAATGTAAAATAATACACTGAGATATCTACAAAAAAAATCTTTTTTTTTTATTTAAAACTTCTACTAAAAAGACTAGTAACAAATTTTTTATTGGTACCCGGAGAGAGTTGCACTAGAAATAGTGATATTGTAAAAAAGTAAAAAAGTGCTGTATGCAGTATTTATAAAAATATATCAATGGTATTGCATTACAAACATTATAAATGAGAAAACAGTTTTTATAAAATTTCTAGAAAAATTATTGAATAAAAAAGTACAGTAAAAAAATCGATATTATTTTTATTGTCCTTTTCATAAACTATACGTAAGTATTCTGTGCTTTAATAAAGTTAGTTTTTTGTTGTATATAACATACTTACTTTAATTTATTTATTTATTTAAATTATACTTGCTTAATTTTCTCTCTTTATCTATCAGTAATTATACTGATTGTATTAACAAGTAATAAATTTATCTAATTGATCAGCTTACAGATGTAGTCAAGTACAACCTTGTAAGTAGACTCACTTATGAACTATACAACGGTGAAGCTAAGGAGTTCCGAGATAATAATTAATATCCAATTACTAACAGAGCAACTTTAGTTTTCCATGATGGTGGGCTTAATTAAGCGCTTCCTTCATCAATAATGTAGTGAGTGTTGTATGCATGCTGTACGTATACTCATAAAATATATGAGATGAAACATTTATCAGGTCGCGTTTCACGATGTTTTCAGCTGCTGGATATATTAATTAAAATTTCAAGAGATTTGTAAGATGCAATGATTTTTTCGGCAGGGTATTACTGTGATTGCTTTCTCGCGATTCGTATTTATATTTTGAGAACCACTGTACATCTGTGCATTATCCGCGACACATCACATGGCTGAAGCTGCGTGAACGTACCATGAAGTTTCCTCTAGGTTCCCATCGAAGGTAAATTACATTTAACCCTTCGATTGCTGCACGTTACGTGCATAAGCTACTGAAGCGAACAGATCCAACGCTGTCTTCTGTACGGTAGACTTGCAGCGTGATGCACTAACGTGGTTAGGAAATTATGTGATTACGTAATAGAACTTGCATGTATGCTCTTGTATTATCGACCTTCGATTTACAATGACACTTGTGCAATTATTAAATTTTTAATATTCTTTCAAATTGCTCAAGATTTTTTATAATAGAATACGTAAAACTTTTGAAGAAAGAAATGGAAGTACTGTAAAATAAGGTGAATAGGATCAATGGATAAATAGGATCAAAACGTCTTTTTTAATTTTTTAAAACTAGTTTTATACAATAAAACAGCTAGAACTAATTAAAGTCGCTCTGGAATATATTTACCAAAATCTAGAAATAAATTTTATATTTATATGTTAACAACACTTCATCTGTTATCATTTCCAAAGATAATGTACACGAATGTATTGAAAATTGGAACTATCAAAATTTTAATAGTATTTTAAATAGTATTTGTAAACAAATAATTACATTTTTCTGTATTGCAATATATATATATATATATATATATATATATATATAATAAAATAATATATATATTATAATATGCTTATTATAATTTTTTATATAATAATAAATTTAAAAACACTAAGAAAATTAATATTTTACAAAAATTTGTAAAAATATAAAATAACATGAAAAAAATTTAACTCATTATGCTAAAAAAGTGATAAAAATGAAAGAGAACATGGGGTTACATAAACATCATCAGTTGTAATCGGATTGTAGCTCTAAGCAGTTTAGAAGATATAAGACGAATATCTCGTTGGAATCCGCCAACTGCTGCAAGAAGGAACAAACGTCGTGGAACACACTGCAGATCAATCTTTGTACATCAAAGACCGGATATTCTGAAATATATTGCTCTTATCTCTCGTATGCTCGCCCGCTTCCCTTCGTTTTGCGTAATACACGCGCACACGAAGGAATCGTGCATCTGCGAACCTTGTTGTTACTATGGAATGTAAGAGAGGGAGGAGTTCACGGATGATTGCACCACGAATTGGTTGGCGACCGAGCCGTCAGTCATCCAGGAAATTCCATTGTCGATAGAAAAATCGAGACTACGATCGTGCGACTCGGTCGTTGCTTCCATTATTACGACCCTGCGCCCCTGATTCTGCGGATTCGTTCAGTTTCCGGAGACAACGGTGAGACGAGATAAAACAACGTGAGTTATTGTACGAAAAAAATTATACGATCACACGAGATCGGCGCATCGAG
>CABEGB010000178.1:0-54547 GCA_901521435.1 Crematogaster levior
AACTTTATCTTGCACCTCGTGTATGTTGCAGTTTTTCAGTGAGTGTATCCAATTATATAAGATTGTTGTTATTAAAAGTAAAATTTTTTAAACATAAGAAAATTATAGAATGCAGAGTTGTTAGCTCTGATTTAAAGAACAACTTGATTCTGAACAAAATTTTTAACTGATGTCAAAAACAAAATTAAATTTAACAAAAAATATTGTGTATTGTGTAATCGTAATCATTTTAATTTATTTTAAACAGTGTTATCTAAACTAACTTAAATTTGTCCCTTCAAATTCAAACTTTTTTTTTTAATATCATTTTTTAAGAAGCATTGAATTAAATCAGAAATTTGTTAAAATATATATATACTCAATTCCTTTTTACTTTTTTTTTTTCATTATTACTTTCATGATAAAATTTAATGAGAATTTTATTTTGGACAAATGTTGAAATAAGAGTTTTATTTTAAGAATGCTTAGTGTTAAAAAATGAACCGTCATTTTAAGACTGCAAATTAAATTTTTCCATGTCTCTCGTATGTTTTATATCTAATAAAACCCCGGTTAAAATGTTGTTTTCGTAGAAAAGACTATAACATAGGGGAAACCATATGTTATAATAGTATATGTTATACCACAAATCATCGCTGAAGCATCAAAATTAAAAACTTTTTCAATAATGTTGTCTGTTATTCTATTCATTTTATATTAAAGTGCTAATGTATGTCTTATACTATATACATATTCTATACTATTTTAATATTTATACATATTTCTTTTAATGGTTGTTATCTCATACTTTGATAAAAATAAATTTTACGTAATTTAATATAGTATAACATAAACAAATTGCTCCAATAAAAAGGCATTAATTGACACCAAACTGGCCATGTAATAGCTTTACATAATATTAAGATCTTCTTCAACAGTTCGTCGATGAGCTGCGCGCCGACTTGGTTTGTCAAACTTTTAACGCAGTAAAACACCAACTTTTAAAATCAATATCGATTTTAATTTTGTGTTAATGAATTCTATCCCCCCCTCAATTTCATAAAGAATTTATTGCGAAAAATATTATCTCAGTCAAGATTCGAGCTTGGAACTCCTTCATTCCGTACGGGTGTCATATCAATTCGACCACCGAGGAATGTAATAATATTTAACGCAACAGGTACTTAGTGAGAACGTTTTTTTCCAAACCTCCGATGGACTATTAAGGAAATTTTAATATTTGCGTAAAACTATTACATGGCCAGTTTGCTGTCAATTAATGCCTTTTCATTGGATCGTTAACTACTGGCAAAAAGAAGATTTGTTCTCATAAACAAAAATGATTGAGGAGGAATCGCAAGAGATTTTATCTTTTGTTATTATTATTAACACCACCACATTATTAACACCACTAACATCAGCAGTTTTTTAATTTTTAATACGATTTTATTATTTTAATCTATGTTTTTATTATATATTTATATATTATTTAGTAAAGTATTATAAACTTCATATTTTTGGGGGAAAAATTTTAGACATCTTGATGTCATATTGAAACGTTGACTTACGTGTACGATTTTATCTCCATGATTTTTAATACTAATCCATAATAACTCTCCGAGACTTTTATAGTTGTTATGCTTTATTTCGCCCTTATAAACGTCATTTTCCACGGTGAAATTCTGTAAATAACATATACTATATCAGGCTTTTAATTGTTTATTACCTTTGTGCTATATGTCTTTAATTTATTGCGTCAATATATGTTTACAATTTTTTCTTTAAATGTAACATAAAGAGCCCACATCAATAGATCATTACATACTGATTCTGCGCTTACCTTCGTGTTATGTTCAACCATTTTGCAACCATTAGAAATATCTAAGTCTGCCATCGTAAGTATAAGATTCTGAATGCGATTTAACAAGATGATACAATTCTGGGTCATTAATAAAACATTTATAATTAGTTATTATATATGAATATAGAAAACTAATTTATTTAAAAATAATTTTTTTAACGATGACGATTATTTTATTAAAACAATGATGATTTTGATGTATGTCAGTTACATTACGTTCATTAATTAAGTCATGTAAAAGTTTCATCACAGAATTTAAATCCTCACAGCAAAATGGATTACAGTGACATTTACAATAGAGTCACACAATCAGGAAAATTATCACTCTTCCTATGAGTTTATCAGAAAATTATTATTATCTTTTCTCTACGATGATCAGGTATACATTACAAAACAATGTTGTAATAAGATGTAACTTTGATCACAACTGCAATGCTACAATAGCATTATTATTAAGACGAAACAAAATATCACCAATCATCCAACTTGTATATTACGAAATAGTTATATGAGTAACAGTGTACGCGACGCGACCAGGATGTGAGAGGAGGAGTTTGTGAGTCTTAGAAAAAAACGAAATTTTACAATTGTTTCAATAACACAAAGTACGATAGTTTTTTACAAAAATAAAAATAATAAAAATAAGGAAAATATATACAAAAAAAAGAGAGTGTTTTGTCCTTTTGCGGTAGATCACAAGATCGCAAGCAGTGCGGTGCGTGAAATGTGTCATGGAGGATTCACACTGCGTCCGATGTCCGATGTACGACGTCCGATATCCAATTTGATTGGTTCTTACCTTTAGTTCCTTATTGGATCTAAATGTATAAACCAATCATATTGGATATCGGACGTCGTACATCGGGTATCGGACTCGGTGTGAATTCTGCATCAGCATAGGGCGCGAAGCAAACGGCACTTAAGCAACGTATGCTAGCAAATAGCGATAAGCTAAAGCTGGAAAGGGGACGCGTATTCGCGGATGCGATTACACTGTGGTTATTCGAAGCGGTGAACTAAAGCGGTTGCAAGACGGAAACGAGCTAACTCTACTAACGAAAAGCTTAGGCAGCTGGCAGCCTCCGGTGTGCGCCTCTTTTATACCCATTGTTTTGCGTTTTTAATTTGCTGTCATCCAATAATTAGCGACGGTGCCTGAGGATGACGACCACACTACAGCGCCAAACCTCATTGGCCACCGATGGTGTCATACGCGCTAGGCACAGCACCTGATACGCGCTGTGACTTTTCAGGGGCTAGATTGGAACAATTATGCAATACATCATCGCGCGACGCATGCTTAATTGCTCTGTTCAGTGCGCGCTCGAGCATCGAACCGTTGGCTGTTTGTCGCGAAGATCCTCTTTACATTGACAAAAAGATGTTTTGCAAGAGATTGTTGTTCGACTTTAGATTCGAGAAAATATGTCAATGTAAAGGGTACCTTCCGTAACAATAACGACATTGAAAATTGTAATAGTCAACGGAAAAATGTAACATGACGATAATGTATTATAACCGATTTCACATTCTCAAACAGTGATGCAACAGATATTGCTGTAATAATTGAAATCTAAAGAAATTTTAATTTGATTCACTTAATATGTGTGATATTTGAATAGTATGTGCATTATACAGGATGTTTCCCGGAAAGATCAGGACACCTGAAAATCTCAGAGAGATCCAGCTAATTAAAACAAGTCCAAGATATGATCTGGTCAGCAAGGCATATAACCATTTTGTAATATACAAGTCAAAAAGAAGTGAAATCCGGCCAGTTAAGACAAGATTTGGTGGTGATCCGGCCAGTTAAGGCTAATAAAAAATAAGCTAGGGTCAAATAAACGAGCACTATTAAAAAACTTATACAAAAAGGCATGTTTAATAATACAATATATAATAATACATAATCGTTAAACGCGTTTCGGCTCACAGAGCTTTCTTCAGTAACATATTTAAAAAATATTTAATATTCACACACATACACACACACACACACAGATAAAGTTTGTGTTTAAAATATTCCAAAAACAAGTGCAAAATGTGATAAACTAATATTATGTTTTAATCTAACTAATGTTATATTTTACATATTGTAAAACATAAAAAGTATTGAGAATTAGAATGCGTTAATAATTCATAAAAAATTAAGTTACTTACAATAAAATAATGTACAGATTCCAGGAACCTATTTCTTTGTTGGACAATCGACAATATAGTAGTCAAAATTGTACTTCTATGCCTTTTCCAGATTAGATAGTCCGTAGAATAATGTCCGACAACATCAATGAAGGATATTAGTCACCTACTATTTTCTGTTGTAAAAAAAAAATTATATATATATATATAAGTAGATAATACTTATTGTTAAAATAAAGTAACGTCAATCTTACGTGTTTTTCGGAAAATTAGCAATACGAAAACAGAAATAGATGATTAAAAACACGTCTTCACTTGGTGTAAAGAATGATCTCGATTCGTCGGGACATAACACCATATTCCTCCAATTACAGTATAGATGGAGGGGGAACGAGAAATATGACTACTCAATAATACGGTAAGAAGCAAACAATATGGTAAGAAGCAAATAAGACAAGAACAAAATTTAATGATTTGGCAAGATCCAATATGATAATATGTTACATTCATACATTTAGTTTAGAGTCAGTGTAATAGTTGATTACATTTTTTTGCTGTTTGATATGAATGATATCTGAAATCAATCTTTTTTGGAAAACGTGTTTTGTATCTAAGATTTCCACATCGTCCCAATCAAAAGAATAGTCGAAATTTAAAATGTGTTCTGAAACCACCAAATGCTTACTAGAATCTAACTTAATGTTAAACCTATGCTGTTTTATCCTCATCATTAGTTGCCTTCGTTTGTCCAACATACGTGGCATCACAATCATTACACGAGCATGTAGACAACTTTATTACTTTCTGCTTTATTTCTTATCTTTATTTCTTATCTTTATTTCTTATCTTTATTTCTTATCTTTATTTCTTATCTTTGTTTACTTTGATACAACGATCTAGAAAATAAACACAACGGAAACCCAGTTTTGTGTTAGATCTTGAAATACTAAAATTCTCCATCTTATTGATTTCATAAATATACACAAGAAACACAAGAAAGGTAACACAAGAAAATTTTTATTTTTATTATTATAGGAAATACTGTCGGTGGGTTTATTAGTATTGTTATCACTAAAATTAATTTAGAATATAACCGTCTTATATTTTTTGATATGATAAAATACCATATCCAGTGAATATCCGTTATTTAATAAAATGTCGATGCATTTACAAATATCTTTAAAATGAAATTTTGGATGTCAATCATCATTGTTTAAAACCAAGAAATGAATTTAAATAGTAATGAAATAAAATAGAGATTAATCTTTGGTATCTAAATTTGTCTTTTTAAAAATAAAGATAAACAATAAAGATAACACTTTGAAAAACATCATTTATTTTAAACCTGTTGTCTCTATATATCTACGTATGAGAAAGAGGGAAACTTTAGAAGATTATAGCAGGGTTAGATAAAAATAAGAAGTAGTCACTATTACACGACTGCCAAAAACACATTATAAATAACATTACATAGATAATATTGTATACGTATAATATATAGACAATATAATAAATACAGGTAAAAAGACAGGTAGAAAGTTGATAGAATAACATGTTTACATGTAAAACATATTTAACAATGTCATAAACTTATATAAAGTGTGCAATACCTTCATTTGTAAACGTTAAGATATTCAGGAAAGAATAAGTAATAGAAAAGAATACTAAAATGAATTTGAACAAAAATCGATAACGTCGGTACCAATGAAAAAGATTTTATATCTGAATAATGACAAAGGAGTTTGTCATTACATTACGAATGTCACGAATTCTGATGAACATTCAGCAAATGAATACCTAATAGTACACTTAAGACTGTTGTTAAAATAAATTGTAAGCATTTACTGACTATCACACGTGTGTCTATATCAACAACTTTCAATTGCGTAAAACCTGTAATTACGCAAAGAACCCTGCAGAATTCTTATGAGAAATGGCTTTCGGTAAAATTGGTTTAAATTGTAGTATAATATAGTTTATTATCCTGATGAAAAGTGTCAATGGGCACAAGGTCGAAATATTGACAGTTTCCGAGTTATAGAGCGTCAAAGATCGGAAAAAAATATTATCTGCTCATTTTTCTGATCTTTGACGCTCTATAACTCGGAAACTGTCCATGTTTCGACCTTGTGCCCTTTGACACTTTTCATCAGGATGTAATGAACTACATTATACTGCAATTTCAACCAATTTTACCGAAAGCCATTTCTCATGAGAATTTTGCGGGGTTCTTTACGTATGTATTAATAATGATGTAAATTTTTTGTAGTATTATATCGATAAGTTTAAATACTCCTTATGTATTCTGATATTTTTCTGAGAAAAAATAGTTTTAGAATAACCGGATGTGTCTATTTTTAGTGTAGTCTTATCAATTGATATTTCTATTTTAGAATTTAATGTCATTCGAATACATATCATTTTATGCTAAAGATAATTTTATGCTAGGTCATGTAAATGACAGGAAAATTCTACGACACTAAACACTTTTAACGAACATCTAAGTATTTAAAAATAACATTTACGTATACGATACAGAACTAAATGTTTTGCATACTGAACGAATGCTAAAGATAATTTTATGCTCGGTCATGTAACAGAAAAATTCTACGACACTACACTTTTAACGAACATCTAAGTATTAAAAAAAAAAACATTTAAGTATACGATACAGAACGAATTTGCGAATAAAATACTATGTATTTTAAAATATCTCTCGTATAATATCGTATAATAATATAAATCTTGAAATTAATTGTTTCTGTAATTTTAGTAATTTAGTTTGAACTCAATCACAATTTTTTAAACAAATATAAATATACAGAACTAAATATTCGAAAGAAAATATTGGCGAAAATAAACTTTGACTAATTCTAATTATTGTGCATAAATATTTTTTCATTATTTGAAATAATTTGCCATTATATTGATGGAGCCTCTTCAGTTTTATAAATTTTAACTTAAAGATTAGCTATTATTACAGATTTGTTTTTTTGTTCCTGAACTAGCTGCACTAGTTTACGTACAAGAAGTACACATATACATTGAAGCGTGAGAAGTATACCTACAAGAATTTCATTTTTTAATAAATGAACATTTTTAGTGCAGCCAGTTTAGCCTTAAAGAACAAACTTTATGCTTTTTAATATTAAAATAGGTGGAATTTATATTATCCGTTTAATCATATGTTTTAAATTTGATATTCTAATATTGGTATACTATATATCATATCATTATAAATACATCATAAATATTTATTGTATGTTTATTCTTTTCACCTATGAGTTAAGCCATGATAATAACTTTTACAGTTTTCTGTTGCTTTTTGATCAAAATATCCTGACAAGAAAAAAAAATTTCCTTGGTTGCACGTGATGGTTCATGTATGTTTTGTATAAGTTTCTTATAAATGTATCTAATACATTTATAAATGTTTAGAAGACATTAAGAAACCAACATGTGCCACTTGCGCTTAGACCACTTCTCTATGTTTATAAAACTAAGTTTATGAACTGTGTTTATGAAAGCATAGATACGAGGAAATCACAGAAAATTGATTATACTTGATTTTGATAACATATATTTTTCTAGGACCTTATATTTAGCAATTCAAAATTTTATTTAACATTTACATGTATACTTCATGTTATTTAATATTTTCAATAAGATAAGTATTATCGATTAAGTAAAATAAAATTAAGTATGCGCGCGCGCGTATACACACATTCACAATTTTGTTTTGTCGAATACATATAATATTAATTAGTGTGCTTAAATTTTTTAGTCATTTCTCTCAAATCTTTCTTTGCAATTTTCCCTGTATTTGTATATGGAAATTTATCCAAAAATATCACTCCACCTCGAAGTTTGTAATGATCCATCATATTCTTCGCCACAAAGTCTATTAATTCTTGCTCCGTTTCCTGCAGAAACAAAATTTAATTATTGCAAAAAAAGAGTTTAATATAAAAAATAAATATTTTCTACTCCGTATTAAGAGATTTTTATAAATAATGATACTTTGCTGAAGTAAAAAATTAACTTTAATTTTATTTACATGAAGCAAGAAGATAAAAACTTATATATTTTATTTTATGATTAAAATGTGAAAAATTTTGATAATATATTTAAAAATTTTATGCTAAAATTTTATTTTGAAGCCTTAATTTGTATGTCTAATGTTGTTATGTTGTACCACTAAAAGCACTGATAAACATTTGCATTTTTAATCAGAAATTTCTCCTCTATCATTTTATTGGTGTTTTCAAATTCTTATTTTTTAAGCCGATACAAACATCTTCTATCTGAATTATTATAGTCCAAATTTTTCTGTTTGTCTTTTTAACAGTCTAAATTTTATGTCTCTGTCTTCTTATAAATTCTCTATTTTCTAGATTTTTTAAATAATATTCCTCGGAATCTTCGGAAAATCAGTTTGCAATTTATCTATTGTCAAATTTTATTCTGTAAACTTATTTTAATTTTATCATATTGAAATAAAAAATTATACCTTAGCGCCAGGCTTTTTAATCACATAAGCAAGAGGATGTTCATCGTCTAATGCATGAGATACTCCTACTACTGCTGCTTCTAGTACTGCTGGATGCGTTATTAAAACATTTTCAATTTCTCCGGGTGAGATATGATATTCTCTATACTTTATGAGTTCTTTCATCCTGGCAATAATGAACAATTCCCCATCTTCATCAATATAACCGATATCACCCGAATGTAACCATCCTGAAAGAATACCTCATTTATTTTTATGGTATTTGAGATCTTAAAACACTATTAATTACGTTCTTTTAGATTTACTCAAATACTCCAAATTTGTTTAGTTTGTACGCATTAATTAATTAGTTCATAATTATTCATTTTTAATTATATTATTACTATTAATTATTTAACAGATATAATTTGTTTACCTTCTTCATCAATCGTACTTTTTGTCGCCTCAGGATTTCTATAATAACCATTCATTATAATTACAGATTTTATCCATATTTCTCCTGACTGGTTAGGACCAACTACTTTTCCAATTGCTGGGTCTACGATTTTGATTTGTATATTTTTAGCTACTGTTCCACAAGATCCATTTTTGTGATTTGGTGTTTGTAACGTTGTGATACCACCGAATTCTGTCATTCCTAAAAACGAAAATACTATGTATAATCAAAATTTTATAATATACATTAATATAAATTGACGGTTTATAGCATTATAACAATATTTACCATGAGCTTGCAATATCTGAACATGCGGTAAAGCACGTCTTATTTCTTCCTGAGCTTTTGGTTTAATTATTGCACCAGCGAATAATATGGTTTTCAAAGATGATAATGAATATTTCTTTATATATCCTGCTCTGGCAAACCGATTTATCATACTCGTACCCAAAAAAATGAATGCTATCTACATAGAAACATAATTTATGTCTTTTGATATATTATGCGCATTAAGTAATGGTAATCAAGATAATGCAATTCTTTACACATATAAAATGTATATTTTCGAGCAATAATTCGAACAAATTTTGACAGAAAATTACTAGCATTAGCATAATAACAGAAAAACTTGTTACGCGGAAATTATTGCTGTAAATTAAAAATATAATTTACTTGAAGAAATTCAACTTGGTTTTATTATAGAATTCGCGAGAAAAGAGTTGAATTATTGATGCTATAAGAATTGTATGCAAAAAGTCTATATCTCAGCGAGTTAATATTGTATATCTGTCATCATTGTTTTTTATATCAGAAAATCTTAAAAATTAAAAGATTAAATTTTTCCAAAAATATTACTTCATATTTCTCAATTAATTGACAAGTTGTCTCCTCGTCGAATTCCGGATAGATAATCATTTTGGTACCCTGCACGATTGCTGCCATACCTAGCGTTATTGCACTGATCCAATAAAGAGGTGAGAACCAAACTACTGGTAGGTTGGTCATATTTAAGTTATTATTCTCGCTGATGACTAACACTGCATGAATAATACTGTAGTTAGACAATTCGACTCCCTTCGGCATCCCCGTCGTACCCGACGTATGCATGATGCACGCTGTCTTCTTGATGTCATCAAGCTCGAAATAGCGGAAATTCGCTATTTCAGCATCGTTGCAATTTTTCAAAATATCAGAGAACGAAATAGCATCATCATGTTTGCCGAAAACCACAACCGTGGAATTGCAATTTTGCTTCTTTATTGCACTTAAGACAATATTCATGGATTTCTCATTACAGAAGATTATTTTCGGTGTTGTCATTTGCAAAAAGTACAGCATATTTTCTGATAACAAATAACTCAAATAATAAGCTCAATACTCAAATACTCAAATAATTAGACATAAATAAATGTCTAGTTAACAGAAAATGGGTAAAATTAAATTATTGTTACTAGAAATGCTTAGTTTCTATTAATTTAACTGGATAGAATGTAGAAATATTTTTTATTTTATAATTATTGCGAAAGAACTTACGTAAGTCAAAATTCTCGTTCCATGGATTGAAGATTGCGTTCACATAAACTGCCGAAAGGCAGGGTACGAAGGAATTGAGGTGATTATCTGTACATATACTAATAACATCACCGGACTTGATTCCTTGCTTTTGTAGCCATAAGGCGCATCTTACAACTTTATCTTGCAATTCCGTGTATGTTACAGTTTCTTCAGTGAGTGCATCCAACTATATAAGATTGTTATTAAAAGTAAAATTTCTTAAACATAAGAAAATTATAGAATGCAGAGTTGTTAGCTCGCGATTTAAAGAACAATCTCTGATTCCGGAACAAATATTTTTTTACTGATGTCAAAACAAAATTAAATTTAACAAAAATACTGTGTAATTGTAATTATTTTTTATTTATTATTAAACAGTGCTATCTAAATTTAATCTAAATTTGTCCCCTTCAGATTAACCTTTTTTTTAATACTATTTTTTAAGAAGTATTGAATTAAATCATAGAAAATTTGCGCGAAATATACAGGGTGTCTGAAACATTTTGGAAAAGCCGAAGAGTGCAGATAGAATAGGTCAAAATAGAAGGAATGTCACGTATTATTTTGTAATTTTTGCAATATTTATTTCGTAATTAATTATAACGTACGAGCCAACGAGTGCACAGGAAACCGGTAGGCAGGACTACATAGAGATGTCAAATGAAAGATGGGTGTCGATGTAAAAAAAGAAATAGCTTACTCCTTAGCAACGTGTAACAACTGATTTCGAGAGGCGGAGTAACGAGCGTCATATGACAAATCAGTCATACGGTGCAGCGAACGCGGATCTTTATCCGGATAGGTTTTGACGCGAAGATCCGCGTTCGTCCTTTGTAGATCGCGCCTCCCATCGCTTCGCCAACCAGCGTCTATCATCTTACAATGTGGAGGTCTTTTCTCGTCGCGCGCTTTTACTCGCGCGGATTGGCCTATCTTATTAAACTAATTTCTCGTTAATTATTGCGAAAACAACAAAGTGGTAAAGGACTTTTCTACTTGATTTTATCTGTTCTACTTGCACACTTCGGCTTTTCCAAAATGTTTCAAACACCCTGTATATATAATTTTAATTTTTACTTGGTGCTTTTTTCTTATTATTACCTTCATGATAAAATTTAGAATGAGAATTTTATTTTGGATGTTGAAATAAGAGTTTTTATTTTTAAGAATGCTAGTGTTAAAACTAATTTTGTAATCATTTTAAGACTGCAAATTAAATTTTTTTTTCATATGTCTTTCTGTATGTTTTATATCTAATAAACCTTAATTGCTAAAATGTTGTTTTTCGTAGAAATGCACTATAACATATGTGACATATGACCACTACATATGTTATACACATATGTTATACCACAAATCATCGCTATGAAGTATCAAAATTAAAACTTTTTTCAATAATGTTGTCTGTTATTCTATTCTATTTTATATTAAAGTGCTAATGTATACTATACACATATTCTATACTACTAATACTACACACATTCTCTTTTAATACTGCTTGTTATCTCATACTTTTGATAAAATAAATTTTACGTAATTTAATATAGTATAACATAAACAAATTGCTCCAATAAATAGGCATTAATTGACAGCAAACTGGCCATGTAATAGCTTTACACAAATATTAAGATCTTTTTAGCAGTCCGTCGATGAGCTGCGCGCCGACTTGGTTTGTCAGACTTTTAACGCAGTGAAACACCAACTTTTAAAATCAATATCGATTTTAATTTTTTGGTGTTAATGAATTCTATCCCCCCCTCAATTTCATAAAGAATTTATTGCGAAAAATATTACCTCAGCCAAGATTCGAGCCTGGAACTCCCTCATTCCGTGCGGGTGTCATACCAATTCGACCACCGAGGAATGTAATAATATTTAACGCAACAGATACTTAGTGAGAACGTTTTTTTCCCAAACCTCCGATGGACTATTAAGGAAATTTTAATATTTGCGTAAAGCTATTACATGGCCAGTTTGCTGTCAATTAATGCCTTTTCATTGGATTGTTAACTACTGGCGAAAGGAAGATTTGTTCTCATAAACAAAAATGATTGAGGAGGAATCGCAAGAGATTTTATCTTTTGTTATTATTATTAACACCACCACATTATTAACACCACTAACATCAGCAGTTTTTTAATTTTTAATACGATTTTATTATTTTAATCTATGTTTTTATTATATATTTTATTATTTATATATTATTTAGTAAAGTATTATAAACTTCATATTTTTGGGGGAAAAATTTTACACGTCTTGATGTCATATTGAAACGTTGACTTACGTGTACGATTTTATCTCCATGATTTTTAATACTAATCCATAATAACTCTCCGAGACTTTTATAGTTGTTATGCTTTATTTCGCCCTTATAAACGTCATTTTCCACGGTGAAATTCTGTAAATAACATATACTATATCAGGCTTTTAATTGTTTATTACCTTTGTGCTATATGTCTTTAATTTATCGCGTCAATACAGTTTACAATTTTTTCTTTAAATGTAACATAAAGAGCCCACATCAATAGATCATTACTGATTCTGCGCTTACCTTCGTGTTATGTTCAACCATTTTGCAATCATTAGAAATATCTAAGTCTGCCATCGTAAGTATAAGATTCTGAATGCGATTTAACAAGATGACTACAATTCTGGGTCATCAATAAAACATTTATAATTAGTTATTATATATGAATATAGAAAACTAATTTATTTAAAAATAATTTTTTTAACGATGACGATTATTTTATTAAAACAATGATGATTTTGATGTATGTCAGTCTATTACATTCATTAATTAAGTCATGTAAAAGTTTCATCGCAGAATTTAAATCCTCACAGCAAAATAGATTACAGTGACATTTACAATAGAGTCACACAATCAGGAAAATTATCACTCTTTCTGTGAGTTTATCAGAAAATTATTATTATCTTTTCTCTACGATGATCCGGTATACATTACAAAACAATGTTGTAATACGATGTAACTTTGATCACAACTGCAATGCTACAATAGCATTATTATTAAGACGAAATAAAATATCACCAATCATCCAACTTGTATATTACAAAATAATTATATGAGTAACAGTGTACGCGACGCGACTAGGATGTGAGAGGAGGAGTTTGTGAGTCTTAGAAGAAAACAAAATTTTACAATTGTTTCAATAACACAAATTACGATAGTTTATTACAAAAATAAAAATAATTAAAATAAGGAAAATATATACAAAAAAAAGAGAATGTTTCGTCCTTTTGCGGTGGATCACAAGATCGCAAGCAGTGCGGTGCGTGAAATGTGTCGGCATAGGGCGCGAAGCAAACGGCACTTAAGCAACGTATGCTAGCAAATAGCGATAAGCTAAAGCTGGAAAGCGGGCGCGTATTCGCGGATGCGATTACACTGCGGTTATTCGAAGCGATGAACTAAAGCGGTTGCGA
The DNA here is from genome assembly GCA_901521435.1 of Crematogaster levior. Lineage (NCBI taxonomy): Eukaryota > Metazoa > Arthropoda > Insecta > Hymenoptera > Formicidae > Crematogaster > Crematogaster levior. The sequence goes on from CABEGB010000178.1 coordinate 13,921, forward strand.
GACGGAAACGAGCTAACTCTACTAACGAAAAGCTTAGGCAGCTGGCAGCCTCCGGTGTGCGCCTCTTTTATACCCATTGTTTCGCGTTTTGAATTTGCTGTCATCCAATAATTAGGCGACGGTGCCTGAGGATGACGACCACGCTACAGCGCCAAACCTTATTGGCCACTGATGGTGTCATAGGCGCTAGGCACAGCACCTGATACGCGCTGTAACTTTTCAGGGGCTAGATTGGAACAATTAGGCAATACGTCATCGCGCAATGCATGCCTAATTGCTCTGTTCGGTGCGCGCTCGAGCATCGAACCGTTGGCTGTTTGTCGCGAAGGTCCTCTTTACATTGACAAAAGATGTTTTGCAAGAAATTGTTGTTCGACTTTAGATTCGAGAAAATATGCCAATGTAAAGGGTACCTTCCGTAACAATGACGACATTGAAAATTGTAATAGCCCACGGAAAAATGTAACATGACGATAATGTTATAACCGATTTCACATTCTCAAACAGTGATGCAACAGAAATTGCTGTAATAATTGAAATCTAAAGAAGTTTTAATTTGATTCACTTAATATGTGTATGATATTTGAATAGTATGTGCATTATACAGGATGTTTCCCAGAAAGAACAGGACACCTGAAAATCTCAGAGAAATTCAGCTAATTAAAACAAGTCCAAGGTATTATCTGGCCAGCAAGGCATATAACCATTTTGTAATATACAAGTCAAAAAGGAATGAAATCCGGCCAGTTAATACAAGATTTGGTGGTGATCCGGCCAGTCAAGGCTAATAAAAAATAAGCTAGGGTCAAATAAACGAGCACTATTAAAAAACTTATACAAAAAAACATGTTTAATAATACAATATATACAATATATAATAATACATAACCGTTAAACGCGTTTCGGCTCACAGAGCTTTCTTCAGTAACATATTTAAAAAATATTTAATATTCACACACATACACACACACACACACCGATAAAGTTTGTGTTTAAAATACGCCAACACACACACACACACCGATAAAGTTTGTGTTTAAAATATTCCAAAAACAAGTGCAAAATGTGATAAACTAATGTTATGTTTTACATATTGTAAAACATAAAAAGTGTTGAGAATTAGAATGCGTTAATAATTCATAAAAATTAAGTTAATTACAATAAAATAATGTATAGATTCCAGGAACCTATTTCTTTGTTGGACAATCGACAATATAGTAGTCAAAATTGTACTTCTATGCCTTTTCCAGATTAGATAGTCCGTAGAATAATGTCCGACAACATCAATGAAGGATATTAGTCACCTACTATTTTCTGTTGTAAAAAAAAAATTATATATATATATATAAGTAGATAATACTTATTGTTAAAATAAAGTAACGTCAATCTTACGTGTTTTTCGGAAAATTAGCAATACGAAAACAGAAATAGATGATTAAAAACACGTCTTCACTTGGTGTAAAGAATGATCTCGATTCGTCGGGACATAACACCATATTCCTCCAATTACAGTATAGATGGAGGGGGAACGAGAAATATGACTATCCAATAATACGGTAAGAAGCAAACAATATGGTAAGAAGCAAATAAGAACAAAATTTAATAATTTGGCAAGATCCAATATGATAATATGTTACATTCATACATTTAGTTTAGAGTTAGTGTAAGAGTTGATTACATTTTTTTGCTGTTTGATATGAATGATATCTGAAATCAATCTTTTTTGGAAAACGTGTTTTGTATCTAAGATTTCCACATTGTCCCAATCAAAAGAATAGTCGAAATTTAAAATGTGTTCTGAAACCACCGAATGCTTACTAGGATCTAACTTAATGTTAAACCTATGCTGTTTTATCCTCATCATTAGTTGCCTTCGTTTGTCCAACACGTGGCATCACAATCATTACACGAGCATGTAGACAACTTTATTACTTTCTGCTCTTTATTTTTTATCTTTATTTCTTATCTTTGTTTACTTTGATACAACGATCTAGAAAATAAACACAACGGAAACCCAGTTTTGTGTTAGATCTTGAAATACTGAAATTCTCCACCTTATTGATTTCATAAATATATGTCAATGGGCACAAGGTCAAAATATGGACAGTTTTCGAGTTATAGAGCATCAAAGATCGGAAAAAAATATTATCTGCTCATTTTTCTGATCTTTGACGCTCTATAACTCGGAAACTGTCCATGTTTCGACCTTGTGCCCTTTGACACTTTTCATCAGGATGTAATGAACTACATTATACTGCAATTTCAACCAATTTTACCGAAAGCCATTTCTCATGAGAATTTTGCGGGGTTCTTTACGTATGTATTAATAATGATGTAAATTTTTTGTAGTATTATATCGATAAGTTTAAATACTCCTTATGTATTCTGATATTTTTCTGAGAAAAAATAGTTTTGGAATAACCGGATGTGTCTATTTTTAGTGTAGTCTTATCAATTGATATTTCTATTTTAGAATTTAATGTCATTCGAATACATATCATTTTATGCTAAAGATAATTTTATGCTAGGTCATGTAAATGACAGGAAAATTCTACGACATTAAACACTTTTAACGAACATCTAAGTATTTAAAAAAAACATTTACGTATACGATACAGAACTAAATGTTTTGCATACTAAACGAATGCTAAAGATAATTTTATGCTCGGTCATGTAAGTAACAGAAAAATTCTACGACACTAAACACTTTTAACAAACATTTAAGTATAAAAAAAAAAAACATTTAAGTATACGATACAGAACGAATTTGCGAATGAAATACTATGTATTTTAAAATCTCTCGTATAATATCGTATAATAATATAAATCTTGAAATTAATTGTTTCTGTAATTTTAGTAATTTAGTTTGAACTCAATCACAATTTTTTAAACAAATATAAATATACAGAACTAAATATTTGAAAGAAAATATTGGCGAAAATAAACTTTGACTAATTCTAATTATTGTGCATAAATATTTTTTCATTATTTGAAATAATTTGCCATTATATTGATGGAGCCTCTTCAGTTTTATAAATTTTAACTTAAAGATTAGCTATTATTACAGATTTGTTTTTTTGTTCCTGAACTAGCTGCACTAGTTTACGTACAAGAAGTACACATATACATTGAAGCGTGAGAAGTATACCTACAAGAGTTTCATTTTTTAATAAATGAACATTTTTAGTGCAGCCAGTTTAGCTTTAAAGAACAAACTTTATGTTTTTTAATATTAAAATAGGTGGAATTTATATTATCCGTTTAATCATATGTTTTAAATTCGATATTCTAATATTGGTATACTATATATTATATCATTATAAATACATCATAAATATTTATTGTATGTTTATTCTTTTCACTTACGAGTTAAGCCATGATAATAACTTTTACAGTTTTCTATTGCTTTTTGATCAGAATATCCTGACAAGAAAAAAAAATTTCCTTGGTAGCACGTGATGGTTCATGTATGTTTTGTATAAGTTTCTTATATAAATGTATCCAATACATTTATAAATGTTTAGAAGACATTAAGAAACCAACATGTGCCACTTGCGCTTAGACCACTTCTCTATGTTTATAAAACTAAGTTTATGAACTGTGTTTATGAAAGCATAGATACGAGGAAATCACAGAAAATTGATTATACTTGATTTTGATAACATATATTTTTCTGGGCTCTTATATTTAGCAATTCAAAATTTTATTTAACATTTACATGTATACTTCATGTTATTTAATATTTTCAATAAGATAAGTATTATCGATTAAGTAAAATAAAATTAAGTATGCGCGCGCGCGTATACACACATTCACAATTTTGTTTTGTCGAATACATATAATATTAATTAGTGTGCTTAAATTTTTTAGTCATTTCTCTCAAATCTTTCTTTGCAATTTTCCCTGTATTTGTATATGGAAATTTATCTAAAAATATCACTCCACCTCGAAGTTTGTAATGATCCATCATATTCTTCGCCACAAAGTCTATTAATTCTTGCTCCGTTTCCTGCAGAAACAAACTTTAATTATTGCAAAAAAAGAGTTTAATATAAAAAATAAATATTTTCTACTCCGTATTAAGAGATTTTTATAAATAATGATACTTTGCTGAAGTAAAAAATTAACATTTAATTTTATTTATTTATATGCAGCAAGAAGATAAAAACTTACATATTTTATTTTATGATTAAAATGTGAAAAATTTTTATAGTATGCTTAAAAATTTTATGCTAAAAACTTTTTTTCAAGATTTAATTTGTATGTCAAATATTGTTATGTTGTACCACTAAAAGCACTGATAAACATTTGCATTTTTAGAAATTAGAAATCTCTCTACTATCACTTGGTGTTTTCAAATTCTTATTTCTTAAACCAATACAAACATCTTCTATCTGAATTATTATAGTGCAAATTTTTCTGTTTGTCTTTTTAATGGTCTAAATTTTATGTCTCTGTTTTCTTATGAATTCTCTATTTTCTAGATTTTTAAAATAATATTCCTCGGAATATTTTCGGAAAATCAGTTTGCAATTTATCTACTTTGTCAAATTTTATTCTGTAAACTCATTTTAGTTTTATCATATCGAAATAAAAAATTATACCTTAGCGCCAGGCTTTTTAATCACATAAGCAAGAGGATGTTCATCGTCTAATGCATGAGATACTCCTACTACTGCTGCTTCTAGTACTGCTGGATGCGTTATTAAAACACCTTCAATTTCTCCGGGTGAGATTTGATATCCTCTATACTTTATGAGTTCTTTCATCCTGACAATAGTGAACAATTCCCCATCTTCATCAATATAACCGATATCACCCGAATGTAGCCATCCTGAAAGAATACCTCATTTATTTTTGGTATTTGAGATCTTAAAACACTATTAATTACGTTATTTTAGATTTACTCAAATACTCCAAATTTAGTTTGTAGGCATCAATTAATTAGTTCATAATTATTTATTTTTAATTGTATTATTATTATTAATTATTTAACAGATATTATTTGTTTACCTTCTCCATCAATCGTACTTTTTGTCGCCTCAGGATTTCTATAATAACCATTCGTTATAATTATAGATTTTATCCATATTTCTCCTGGCTGGTTAGAACCAACTACTTTTCCATTTGCTGGGTCTACAATTTTGATTTGTATATATTTAAATACTCTTCCACAAGATCCATTTTTGTGATTTGGTGTTTGTAATGTTATCATACCACCGAATTCTGTCATTCCTAAAAACGAAAATACTAGGTATAATCAAAATTTTATAATATACATTAATATAAATTGACGGTTTATAGCATTATAACAATATTTACCATAAGCTTGCAATATCTGAACATCCGGTAAAGCACGTCTTAGTTCTTCCTGAACTTTTGGTTTAATTATTGCACCACCGAATAATATGGTTTTCAAAGATGATAATGAATATTTCTTTATGTATTCTGCTCTGGCAAACCGATTTATCATACTCGTACCCAAAAAAATGAATGCTATCTACATAGAAAAATAATTTATGCCTTTCGATATATTATGCACATTAAGTAATGGTAATCAAGATAATGCAATTCTTTACACATAAATGTATGTCTTTGAGCGTTAATTCGAACAAATTTTGACAGAAAATTACTAGCATTAGCATAATAACCAAAAAACTTGTTACTCGGAAATTATTGCTGTAAATTAAAAATATAATTTACTTGAAGAAATTCAACTTAATTTTATTATAGAATTCGCGAGAAAAGAGTTGAATTATTGATGCTATAAGAATTGTATGCAAAAAGTCTATATCTCAGCGAGTTAATATTGTATAGCTGTCATCATTGTTTTTTATATCAGAAAATCTTAAAAATTAAAAGATTATACGTTTCTAAAAATATTACTTTATATTTCTCAATTAATTGACAAGTTGTCTCCTCGTCGAATTCCGGATAGATAATGATTTTGGCACCCTGCACGATTGCTCTCATATTTAGCGTTATTGCACCGATCCAATAAAGAGGTGAGAACCACACTACTGGTAGGTTGGTCATATTTAAGTTATTATCCTCGCTGGTGAATAACATACTGTAGTTAGACAATTCGACCCCCTTCGGCATCCCCGTCGTACCCGACGAATGCATGATGCACGCTGTCTTCTTGATGTCATCAAGCTCGAAATAGCAGAAATTCGCTATTTCAGCATCGTTGCAATTTTTCAAAATATCAGAGAACGAAATAGCGTCGTCATGTTTGCCGAAAACCACAACCGTGGAATTGCAATTTTGCTTCTTTATTGCACTTAAGACAATATTCACGGATTTCTCATTACAGAAGATTATTTTCGGCATTGTCATTTGCAAAAAGTACAGCATATTTTCTGATAACAAATAATTCAAATAATAAGAAGATAAACACATGTCTAATTAACAGAAAATGGATACAATTAAATTATTGTTACTAGAAATGCTTAGTTTCTATTAATTTAACTGGATATAATAAGTGGGAATATTTTTTATTTAATAATTATTGCGAAAGAACTTACGTAAGTCAAAATTCTCGTTCCATGGATTGAAGATTGCGTTCACGTAAATTGCCGAAAGACAGGGTACGAAGGAATTGAGGTGATTACCTGTGCATGTACTAATAACATCACCGGACTTGATTCCTTGTTTTTGCAGCCATAACGCGCATCTCACAACTTTATCTTGCAGTTCCGCATATGTTACTGTTTCTTCGGTGTATGCATCCAACTGCACAATATTATTACTATATTATTATTATAATAAATGTTTCAAAATCACAAAAAATTTGTTTTATCGCATGGTCAGAGAGAGTTTCGCAATTAGTACAATTTCTCAAGTACAGTTTATATTTCCGAAACATATATATTTTACTAATACTCTAAAATTAAATGAAATATAAGTATTGTAGAGTTGTGATTATTTGTAATCAGTTTTTAAGCAATTTTATTTAAATTTGTTTTAGTGTTTAGTGCTTCAGGTTAATTTCTTTTTAAAAACGTTTATTAAATATTATGTCTTGATAACCTTAAGATTTTTATTTAATGATTATTCTTTATAAAATTAAACTATTAATATTTATATTTATAAAATTTGTAACAAAAAAATTTAATATTAAAAAAATTTACATATTAATATTTATAAAATTTAAAACGGTACAGTCTTATTCGATAATATTGGAGACAAATAAAAGGTTTCTAGTATTAAGACGAGAATTCCACAATTCCAAATTGTAATATTTGACTTACGTATGCAATTTTATCCCTATAGCTTTGAATGCTAATCCACATCAATTCTCCGAGATTCTTGTAATAAGTCAATTTAGTTTGGCACTTGTAAACGCCATTTTCCATGGAAAAATCCTGGAAATTATGAACATAATACTTTTAATTGCTCACAACAATTTGAACCATATGTCTTTAGTGTCTGTATGTTCCACATCATACGTTTACAATTTTTTAGATGCAGTATGAAAAAATTACGCAAAACATTATTAGTTTACTCTTACCTTTGATTCATTATCCATTTTCCCAATCCGAGTCTTGGATTATAAATGTGAGATTTTTAATGCGATTCAACAATGCGATCAAACAATATCATTCTACTGCATAATAAATAACGAATTAATTATGAATTACTTAATTAATAATTAATAATTTAAAACTATTTAAAATGTATATAAAGAGATAAAATTTTCTTCTAAAATTAATTATAATTAAAATTATACTGACATATTATTGTTATTTTCATTATTTTTGTATGCTCTTTAGCGCACAAAATATATTTATTAATGCAATATATCTTATCACTTAGTGCAGACAGTAATAAAATTATTTAAAAATATTAATTTTTTTATTGTTAGTTACAATTACAATTAAATCTGCATTTTATTTCATTAAAATTGACTTTTTTTACGCTATTATAATTGTTTTGTTATATAATTTTTTCATTGACTTATAACACAGGTCAACAAGGTTTTGTTGTTGGGAAGGTGTGGGTCATTTCTGACGTAATTTTGTGCGTAGAATCCGAATCTGAAATCAGAATTGGCCTATCACGTCAGGATTTTGAGATATTTGAGGATATATACTCGAAAAATGCGTTTTTTTGCTATTTTCGAGGTTATGTACAGGACGCAACAAAATTTTTGGGTCTTTTGTGCTATGTGCATCATTTAGTACTATTCTTACCCTTCAAAATGAGATATTAATCGACTACCTACGATTTTTTTTCGCCAAGTTACGGGCATTTTAAATTATGACATTTATCGACATCAGACTGGTATTTAGCAACCTCAAACATAAAAAGTACTGTTATCGATTTTGCGAATATCTAAAATAAAAAATCTGCATTTAGTAACGGAAAAGTCGGATACAACGCTTATGCAGAAGTGATTAACTTTTTAGAGTAGCGGTTCACGCCGATTGAATGGTTTTTTCTTAATTTGACCTTGACTTGACCTTCATCCTGACCTGATAGGATCAAACTGATCTCGGATTTGCATTCAGCGACCTAAAAAAAATAAAAAGTAATGTTATGCATTTTGCAAATATGTCAAATAATAAATATGCATTTTGGAACGAAAAAGACGGGAAAAACGGTTACGCAAGTGGGTTAAAATGCCCGTAACTTGGCGAAAAAAAATCGTAGGTAGTCGATTAATATCTCATTTTGAAGGGTAAGAATAGTACTAAATGATGCAAATAGCACAAAAGACCCAAAAAATTGGTTGCGTCCTGTACATAACCTCGAAAGTAGCATAAAAACGGATTTTTCGAGTATATATCCTCTAATATCTCAAAATCCTGACGTGATAGGCCAATTCTGGTTTCAGATTCGGATTCTACGCAGAAAATTACTTCGGAAATGACCCACAGCTTCCCGACAACATCCAAGACCCCCTTTTTTGTAGACCTGTGTAATAAATGATGATATTATCTCAAGAGTTGACCGTGTGTGACTCCCTCAAAATAAAAAGGTAGCAAGATTATCGCATTAAACTTTCAAAACCTCTTTTATTTGTTACTTGTTAATATAATTATTGGTTCATTAATATCAATTTAAAAAAATATATATATTATATCAGAGTAAACAGAAAGTTCTTTCGGTCACAAATAGATGACAGTTTTAATGTATTATTGTGAATGTTTCCAAAATTTTTTTGTATTTGATATATCGGCTGTCCTGTATTGAAAATAATAAATGACAGGCAAGAAATATTAATCATAAACACACATTTTTTGCTTCAAGATGGAGGTCAATAAAGTGCACATTCAGTGTTTGTTGATTTTAATCAACACAAAACTGTTGCGAAAACAAGTAGGATTTTTTTTTTTGTAGGATCTTAGTGCGGTGCTACTCGCGCTAAGATTTAAGATATCGTAACAAGGGGACACAAGTCTCAAAAATGTAATGTAAGTAGTAAGCAGCGACAGCAGTATGTGCGATGTAGCACACACTACTATCGCTGCTCACTATCCGTTTTATCGCCGCATTACACCACCTATGCTACATATGCAATATAACACAGGCAATGCAATGCAGCGCGAGAAAGGCTTGGCGGAGCCCTTCGTTAGGTTGCGAACAATTATTAAAAATCTTTAAATATTAAAAAATAAAAATTATAAGATAATAAGATAATTATTAATCTTGTAATAATAATTAATAGGTTAGCAATAAGAATTTCTGAAAACAAATTGCAAATGTGTATAATTGTATATTAAAATATTTTAATGTGTTTAATGTATATGTGTTTATAACGTACACGTTATTATTTAGTTTTATCAAGTGACACGTCATATTGCACTCTAAGATACGTGATATGATATTCTGTCAAATCATCAATGATTGCTGTTATTTTATATCTCACTATAAGACAGCTGGATTAGTAGATTAGATATTATATGTGTGTATGTGTGTGTTTTTGTATGTGATAAATATACAAAACTATGTAAATACAAAACTATATAAATTTTGGTTCGGAAATGCATAATAACACCGGCACACACAAAAAAAAAAGTGGTCTGTACATTTGACTAGACCCACCTAAGCTTATGTATTTCGATGCGCGGATTCCAAATCTGTAGTCCGTTTTACCCGTACACCCTCAAAATTTTGAGTAAATTGCAAAAAACCGCAAAAAACCGCAAAAAATCGCGAAAAATCGCAGTTGTGCGAATGGAAAAATTTTTCTCGAACTATATCAAGTATATTTTTTATATATTTTGATGCGCTGAATCCAAATCTGAAGTTGATTCATCTCGTTGACCCTTCAAATTTAGAGCAAATTGCGGAAAACCGCTAAAAATATTTAAAAAATCAAAAAAATAGTCATGAAGTAGTAGATAATATCAAAAAATAGTATTGTTCTTACTCACAGTAATGAACTAAATATGATTCCTTTCAAATTATGCTATAAAATTTATAGATTGTAATTAAATTAAAAAAAAAAAAACGATCTTCATTAAGTTTACACTGTTCTTCGCTTATATCGAACTCTTTTCTCTTCGAATGTTCTATGCAATGGGTTTCTCTTTCGTTTTTTATTATTTGTGGTTACTTCTCTCTTCAAAGTCCAGCAAAAATCTGCCATCATGTTGACGTTCCACCTTCCTTGATACCTATTCTCCATTTCACTTATGTCTTGGTGAAATCGTTCTCCTTGTTCTTCACTGCAGTCTCCAAGGTTTTGTGGAAAGTAGTCTAGATGAGAGTGAAGGAAGTGTAATTTGAGATTCATCAAGTGACCCAAATTGGGTCAAAGATGGTGATTGTTTTCGGTACTTAAGAGAAAAATTTTCCGCGATAAGCGATGCCAAGTTGAAAGAGGGGATTTTCGATGGTCCACAAATTCGGAGTTTATTTGAAGACGGAAATTTTATCGGACAAATGGATGACACTGAGGAAGCAGCTTGGAAAAGTTTTAAAAATGTTTCTCAGAATTTTTTGGGAAATAATAAGAGTGAGAATTACGAGGAATTGGTTGAAGAGTTATTGGAAAATTACAAAAATTTGGGTTGCTTGATGAATCTCAAATTGCACTTTCTTCATTCTCATCTAGACTACTTTCCACAAAACCTTGGAGACTGCAGTGAAGAACAAGGAGAACGATTTCACCAAGACATAAGTGAAATGGAGAATAGGTATCAAGGAAGGTGGAACGTCAACATGATGGCAGATTTTTGCTGGACTTTGAAGAGAGAAGTAACCACAAATAATAAAAAACGAAAGAGAAACCCATTGCATAGAACATTCGAAGAGAAAAGAGTTCGATATAAGCGAAGAACAGTGTAAACTTAATGAAGATCGTTTTTTTTTTTTTAATTTAATTACAATCTATAAATTTTATAGCATAATTTGAAAGGAATCATATTTAGTTCATTACTGTGAGTAAGAACAATACTATTTTTTGATATTATCTACTACTTCATGACTATTTTTTTGATTTTTTAAATATTTTTAGCGGTTTTCCGCAATTTACTCTAAATTTGAAGGGTCAACGAGATGAATCAACTTCAGATTTGGATTCAGCGCATCAAAATACATAAAAAATATACTTGATATAGTTCGAGAAAAATTTTTCCATTCGCACAACTGCGATTTTTCGCGATTTTTTGCGGTTTTTTGCGGTTTTTTGCAATTTACTCAAAATTTTGAGGGTGTACGGGTAAAACGGACTACAGATTTGGAATCCGCGCATCGAAATACATAAGCTTAGGTGGATCTAGTCAAATGTACAGACCACTTTTTTTTTTTTGTGTGCCGGTGTAATTTTTACACCATTTACATTTTTATAATATTTACATTTTTATATTTTTATTATATGATAAGATTATTAAGCAAAATTATTGAACAAGATTTGTTATCAAAGTAAAAAGAGTTTCATTAAAACTTTTTTTTTAATCTTATTAATACATTATATAATACATTTTTTAGTTAAATACATAATTAAGAAATTTTCTCAAAAGTCCTGTTTTTTACAATATTTATGAAATTTATCAAATATAATTTCATTTATCTTTTTTTCTTTATATAATATCTTATTTTTATATGTATATATGTATATCATATGTATATTAAAGAAAATATAAATAAAATTAATTTTGTCCAAAAACAATATTCTAAACAAAGGACAAAAACGAACAAAGCTAGATGACAGTGCCACTGTTATATAATTATAAAATATAAAAATAGTATTTAAAAGATTATACAATAACAAACGTTTTGACTTAAAATAAAGTCATCTTCAGTGTCGGTTATTAATTAAAATTCAACGGTAGTGTTATTGTCAATAGAATATCTTGAGATGCAATCCGCTAAACGTAGTAAATTCTTTCCTCATTATACGTCCACATGTGTAGTTGTCAAATTTTAAAGTGGAATAGAGATTGTCAAACAAATTGTTGATTCAGTCAAATTATGTCAAATTTTCAAAATTAGTAACAATTAATGCCATGTTAAATAAAATAATAAAAGTCAAATAAAATTAAATTAACAAAAAATAATAAAATAAGAAATTAGAGATTAGAAATATACAAATAATATAAAAGAATAAAAAAAAACACACACACACACACACACACATACACATACACTATATATGTTTCACCGGTTATCCTTTCCAATGATGAGAAATCATGGAGGGGTCGATTCAGGATAGTAGGTCACATTCAAAACCTTACCTTCCACGTGCATGCAAATCTACAAAAATAATATTCCATACCTGCATTACAGCATAGTATATTTCTACATGTATGTATTTCTACATGTATTTAAGCATGAATAAATGAATGTATATGTACATGTGTATTTTTTTTTAATGCATAAACATTAACGTACGTATGCGTTAATATAAATATACAGATGTGAAATAGTATATTTACACGTATCAGGTGTATGTAAGGTTCTATTTATTATATATTGAAGTGAATCTTTATATGGATTGTTTCTTTATATATATTATATGTGTATATATATTAATATCGTATAGTGATATAAATTTATGTGTATTTATTTATAATATTATAATATTTAAACATTGACTTTTTAATTTAATTTAATGTTTAATAATTAATGTTTAATAATTAATCAGTTAATAAACGATCAGTAGTAACGATTACATATTTTTCACTGCAAATGTGGAACGGTTTCTCTACAACTTTTAAAAGAAGAATTTTTAAAAGAAGAACTTTAGAATTTTAAAAGAAGAACTTTTAAAAGGAGAATTTTGCACAAGAAACAGAAAGTAAACAATCATGCTCAAACACAAGATATATCAAAAGATGCTGGTCGAATTACTTTCGACAGCTGTACGAGAAGACAGAAAATTAGTACACTAAGCAACACCGTTTACAGAGTTTACGGATCAATCCAGGTCTCATAAAAAAACGAAAGCCTTAAATATAAAACCAGATTGATGGACTACATAACAAGTTGATAAAATACGAAGAAAAAAACTACACGCAATTAAAGCTGTTCCAGAAGATACTAAACAGCAAGATTATTTTAATGACTGGAAGAAAAATATTACTATCCTGATATTTAACAAAAAGAGATAAAAGGTGGTCAGACAACTACAAAAAAATTATTTTCTCGATACGATGATGAAGCTATTCACAGATCATCGAAATCATTCTCTCAGAACTGATGAGTCATTTTCATATTTCTCTTTTTCTTTATTTGATTAAAATATTATGTTTTAATAAATTTTATTTAATAAATTTAACAAACGGAAATTAAAATTTCGTTACTGTCTGTTAAAAATACATAAATCAAGATCTTGCTTACACTCTGATATAGTAAGATACAAACAAATAATAAGAAACAAATAATAAGAAAATTGCATACCTTTGAAACACTTCTAATGAAATATTTAATTGTACGATACTGAACTTATGTTGCGAATAAAATATAATAAATATTCCAAAATATTTTATTGATGTATTTTATTGATAAGAATAAGTAGTGTAAGTAATATAGTTTGTAAAGCATTCCTTACATCTTCTACACACTTGGACGTTATTCAACATTTTAGAAACTCGTTACTTTTGTCTTCACATCACTCTACTAAATTCCGCGCTGTCTTTTCCTATGTTATCAAATTTTATAATAAACTACTATTCTTCCATAAGATCTAGCTCCTCTTTATCTTGTTTTCACACCTCCTTATTTCTTATTTTGTACTTACTATCGTTTCACCTGCTGTCTTTTAAGACTAACGTCTCGTTGATTGTTTCCCTTGATTTAGTCTTGCTCTTTTATATGTTCTATATACTTTGTTGTGTGCGATGCTGTCATGCGTAAATCTTCTACAGTTATATTAATGGCGGATGTTGTGTGTGTGTGTGTGTGCGTTTCTGTAAAAGTATAAAGTATTCATGTGTGTATAAGTAACGTTATGATTCATTACGCAAGTTTCCATTTGTCTTATCTTATTGTTTTACTGATAGGCATCAAAGCAAGTTAATTTTAATAATCTCATCAATTGCATATATTTCTTTGTTTGATATTATTGTCTTTATTTAATGTCTAAGCTCTTGTGTTTTATTGTACATTGCATTTACAATAAATTATTGTTATTTTTCCCTCATATTGTTATTATCCCTCATAAAACATCCAAGTTTTGGAATTCATTCGGTTTTCATCATCTTCTTCTTCTTCTTCTTTCTTCCTAGTATCAAATCCTGTTTACTTCGACATTGTCTCAGTTATGTTCCTGAGAGATTGAGGTCCAGCTCTCCCTGATTAATGGAAGGAGAATATCACTATACCAATCTTTAAAAGAGATGCAAAAATGAATCCCCAAAACTACCGAGGAATTAGCTTATTGACCGCTATATCGAAACTATTGATCAAGATGTTTGCAGAAGAAGTGCTGACCACCGGAATAAGAGAAGAACAACAAGAATTCAGACCCAACATCCACTGTGAATGTAATATTCATCCTACGACAGTTTGCAAAGAAAGCTATTGAATTTAACAAGCCGGCCTTCATACATGCTTTGTAGATTTGACGCAAGCATTTGACAGAGTAAGATTAATAACACTGCTAAAGACGCGACATATTGTCCCAACATCATAGCAACCATAGAGAAATTAAACACGAACAATCAGTTATATATAAAAACAGAGAATAAACTGAACAAATACTAACAAACACTGGTGTGAGACAAGAAGATAGCCTCACCCCACTTTTCAACCTAATTATGGATAAGATAATAATTATGAGTGTGATATCACAGCCGCAAGCAACGGATACGAAATATCGTAGAAAGCCATCAAAATAGCGGTTTTTGTAATTTTAGTAATTTAGTTTGAAATCAGTTGTATTATAGTTTTCAAACAAATATACAGAATTGAACATTGGATCAGAAATGCTGACAAAATAAAATTGTTATTAATTCTAATTATTGTGCATAAATATTTTAATTATTTACAATAATCTAATACTGGTCATTTTAGTTTTGTAAATTTTAACTTAAATTTTGGTTAGCTGCTATTATATAGGTATATATATATATACACACACATATATATATATATATATATATGTTTCAATATTAAAATAGGTGGAATTTACATTGTCTTTTTGATCATATATTTATATTTATCAGAATCACTATATATTACATCATTATTTTTCACATACCTTCCTTAATTAATTAGTTAAACGTTGATAATAATTGTTACAGTTTTCTGTTGCTTTTTGATTAGAATATCCCAGCAAAAAAAGGATTTTCTCAGTAAGTACTATGGA
Organism: Crematogaster levior; assembly: GCA_901521435.1. NCBI lineage: Eukaryota > Metazoa > Arthropoda > Insecta > Hymenoptera > Formicidae > Crematogaster > Crematogaster levior. The sequence continues at coordinate 29,681 of CABEGB010000178.1, forward strand.
AAACCAATATATAACCAATATATACTTACTGTGTTATTAAGAAAACAACTAAATAAATTAGTAAATTAGTATAAAACGACGATAAATGAATAATACAGATGGAAGCACGACAAGTTACATGTTTAGATATAAGCAGATTTAAATTTATAGAAGATGTACAATACCTTTGATTATACAAATATCCAGATATCTGGTGCGCAATAGGAAAAAAATAGAAATTTGAACACAAAAATCAGTAAGGTCATTTGCAACGAAGAACATTTCGTATTAATGGAGAAGTTTTTCGTTACACAAAGATCATCCTTTCCTATTCCTTTCCCAAATATTTAACAAACAAGTGAATAATAATGAATAACATTTATGACTGTTGTTCACAGTAAACTACAAGCATTCACTGAGTGTTTATCGCATAGATATACATAAATATGTACATCTCCATTTGTATTACCCCTTCTTTACAAATTACGTAAAGCTTGAATCGTATCATAAATCTTACTATGTTATTAAGAAAACAACTTCATCTATTAAATAGCCAAGTAACTAAATACCCGTGTATGTGATGTAAATAAGACTGTGTTATGCATTTTTTACGCAAACCAGTCAGTTGCCAGTAAAATTATTGGATCTCAGAAATGGCTGAATCAACGAGTTTTTATTAATCGATGGCTTGGATTTGATTTAAGATACAAGAAAAGTATTTATCTTTATTTTTTCTCTTCGTATTTTAATAATTATTGCGACACAAATTTCAAATATTAAAATTTTGATTTAAGAAACATCATTCTTATTCTAGTTTTAAAGCTTTCGTGGCCATTGATATCGTTAACCGAGAAGGTTTCCGGATGGATGCCACGTACGTGTTGGGCACTTTGCCGACGTTTCGCAAACATTGCAGCTTGCATCATCAGAGCTAGGAGCTCCGATTCTGAATCAACACGCACATGGCATCCATCCGGAAACCTTCTCGGTTAAAACATCGTTCTTCATCATTGTCCTTTTTTTTTGTTATATGCTGTTATTATACAGGGTGCTTCAGGTATTTGAGGACACTCACATATGTGTTTGGCACTTCATAGCAATTGATTTTTTTCTTTTTTTACCTCAAATTATAAATGGAGGACGATAAGCTAACTCAGGAAATGAAAAGACACGCTGTTATCGTCGCTATACACAGCGATCTTGAAATCTCTCGATTTTTGAAAGTCACCCGATCCTTTGTTAACAAAGTTCGTCGAGAGTTAGAAGTATCTGATGGCAATGTGGAAAGAGTTGCCAAGCGCAAAAAACATGAAACAGGACTCTGCTCCGTCACACAAAACAATGAGAACGCAAGATTGGATGTCCGAGAATCTGCATGATCACATAATCCCAAACATGTGGCCCCCCCAGCTCCGCGGATCTTAATTTTTTAGATTATTATGTTTTTTAGATTATTACGGGACGTTGTTGAACGGGAGACCAATAAACATCCCCATAACACTCTTGATTCCCTCAGATCAGTTATTACCAGAGTATGATCCATATGGATCCATATGGATCCAATGACCCATATGGATCACTTGATTCGAGCATGCAAACGTTTTCGGTAGAGAATTGAAGCTGTTATTGCCGCTGAAGGGGATTTTATCGAATATAACTGTAAAGCACAGAGGTCACTTACTTTGCTGTAAAAGTTTCATTAAAATAAAACAAGTTTTCTAAAAAATATACAAATTTTAGTTTTTAAGTCAATATGTCCTCAAATACCTGACGCACTCTGTATATAATGATACCTGGAGATATAATCAGGCACATCTTCAACAAAAAACACGCTGACTTTTAAGTTGGAATTTTCTTAAAGACTACCAAACGAAGTTTATCACACTCTGGATTTCAACACTTTTGTTTAATAACGATGGTAACAGTAATGAAAAATATATCGTAGTTAATAACATTATGTAAGAGTGTAACAGAGAGGGGATGGGAATATGGTGGGATATGATAAGATTGGGGAAAAGAAGGGGAAGGAGTACTTCTTCTAATATAGGAAGATACTCAGGGTATCGATTATGTAATTTTTCACGTGAAGAGTTTCAACAATTTTAACCAATGAAATCAATGTGTTACCCAATGGGTCTAGTTCCATTGGTTGAAATCGTTGAGTTCACATGAAACTTTTCATGTGAAAAATTACATGATCAATACCCTGATAACGACTTTGCATTACTCTGTTTGTTTAAACCGTACAAGTGCTCCTTAATGTGTATCATTTTGGAAATGAGTCTCTTGTTATAAGAGAGTTTAATATCAATTCCATAGTTGTTATAAGAGGGTTTAATATCAATTACTTCCACGTCATCCCAAATTATCGAAATTATGATTGTTTTGAACTCGATGTTCAATAATAACCGATGGAAAACTATTAGTATTTTTCATATCAGAAAAAAATGTTCCTTGATCCTACTCCTGAGTTGTCTTTTAGTTCGCTCCACATATGAAATTTCGCAATCTAAATAAAATAATTTGTAAACCATTTCATTGTGGGAAAGCTTGTCCAAACTTGTCTTTAATTTGTCGTAAAAAACCTCTTTAATGTGTGTGGCACTTTAAATGCTAATCTATAATTGAACTTATTTGCTATTGTACTAAATTTTTCGGAAATGTTTTTTTACAAGAGAACGGTAAAAAAAAAGAATCTCTTTCTTCACCTCCGTAATATGAGTAGCACCATTCCCATTCAATTTTTGAACTTGTATGGTGTTTAAGCTTAAATTTTATTGTAAAGAAAATGAAATTAATAGAATCCGTTTTCAAGTAATATGTTGATCACCAAATCCATTCTTCTTTTGAAACTGAATGAAAAAAGTAAGATTTTATTTATTAATCCATAAATTACGCCTCTTTTTTGCTCAAATTGTGATGCAAATTAAAATTCATGTATCTTCTAGAAAAAGTTGATTTGTGGAAAAGAAAAAATAAATAATATCATCAACAATAATTCGTACGTTCAGGAGGAACTGAGATAGTCATTCTAATTTCTGGTGAATTGTAGCCTCTTGTATAATGAATTAAAGATTTTTAAAATATTGTCAAGTTTAAACTGTGAAGTAATAAACAATATGTCGTCAACATAGTTAAAATACACAAGAGGACGAGAGGGGAGAAGTCCAATCTCAATCTCCTCTAATTGTAAGTCCTGTATCACTAGTCCGCCAACATAGGAGACAATGGAGAGCCTATGCCGAAGACCTGTTTATAAATTTGTTGAATGAAAAAAACGTTAAAATTTTGAGTGCTAATGTGATTAGAATTGCGACTTAGAATTTATTTTTCCGAAAAGATTTATATATATCATAATTTTTATTCTTTATAATAATATAATTCTTATGAGTTAATAAAAAAACATTAAATTCATATATAATATCTTACTAATTTTAAATAATTCATAATAATACATACATAAATTACATTATTGTAAAAGAGTCAATAAATCAATTGTATAATTAATCAATATGTTTTAGTGTCCTAGCTATGTTTTTCAAATCTTTTCTTGAAATCTTTCCTGAACCTGTATCTGGAAAATTATCCAGAAATATCACTCCTGCACGTAGTTTGAAGTGATCCATCATGTTCTTTGCTACAAAGTCTATCAATTCCTGTTCCGTCACCTATACAAAGAAAATTAAATCAGTGTAGAAAAAAACATTCTAATATAAAAAAATATTCTGTTATTTAAAAGTATAAAGGTAACAAATACTTTTTTAAAAAACATACCCAATAATATCTAATAATATATAATTTAATTTATTATGAAAAAAAATAAACATTAGATACATGTATATGTATCTAATAATAAAATATTGTATGTCTTTTTTTTATAATATGTAAAACTTTCACAAAATATTAACAATAAAAATTTATTAAAGACTTTATTAATTTTAGAATTTACTAATATTAATTTTATATTAAGCCATGTTTTATCGTTTATAGAATTCCAGTCAAAAGCTAAGACTAAAATATGTTTTCATCTAGAAACTTTTTCTTCTTCGTAATTTCTTCATGTTTTAATCAAATTCTTACTTGCTTAAATAGATTTATCATGTTCTAATTTCAATTAAATTAATTCGCAAATTTTATCATTGATTTTATTTTTTCTTTTATCATATTAATGTCTTTGTTTTTATGAACGTAATTCTCTATCTATTAGATATCTAGAAATTTTAAAAAGATATCCGAAATAAATCGCTTTTCTATTATTCTATTTATATCTAATTTTATTTTGTTTACTATTTTACGATTTTATCATGTTTATAAGAATAAAACATTGTACCTTGGCACCAGGTTTTTTGGTGACAAAAGCAAGAGGATGTTCGTCATCTATTTCATGAGGTATCGATATTACTGCGACTTCTAGTACTGCTGGATGCATTATTAAGACACCTTCGATTTCTCCAGGTGAAATTTGATATCCTCTATACTTTATGAGCTCTTTTATTCTGTCAACGACAAACAATTCTCCATCTTCATCAAAATAACCGATATCACCCGAGTGCAACCATCCTGAAAGAGTTCCAAATTTATTTTTGTGATATTAAATTTTCATAATACTGTTAATTACATTACAAATACTGTTAATTACATTTAGTTCTTTTAGACTTAATGGAATATAATTTATTTAGTTTGGACGTTTCAATTAATCAACTCGGAATTATACATTTTTATTTATTATTATTAATTGTAATAGATGTAATCTGCCTTTATTTATATAGTATATGTATATATATATACACACACACACACATATACGTATTACCTTCTTCATCAATCGTATTTTTTGTTGCTTCGGGATTTCTATAATAACCGTTCATCATAGTATTAGACTTTATCCATATTTCTCCCAATTGATTCGGACCAAGTACTTTCCCGCTTTCTGGATCTACAATTTTCATTTCCGTATTCTTAGTTACTGTTCCGCAAGATCCGTTTTTGTGATTTGAATTTTGTATTGTTACGACACCACAGAGTTCCGTCATTCCTAGAAACACAAGGGATATAAATAAATTTATAATACATACAACATACATTAAAATCTGTTAATATTTTATTACAGTATAGCGATATTTACCATAACCTTGCAATATCTGAACGTGCGGTAAAATACACTTCAATTCTTCCTGCACTTTTGGCTTAATTATTGCCCCAGCGGATATTATGGTTTTCAAAGATGGTAAAGAATATTTTTTTATGTAACCCGCTTTGAGAAACCGATTGAGCATGCTTGGGCTTAACAAAATATTTACCACCTGTAAACAATAAAATAATTTATACTTCTGGATTCCATTATTATACAAATTACATGTGAATATAAAACTTTGATTACAAATTATGCAATTCGTAATGTAAATAAGATATTATCAAAAAAACACGATTATAATATATTTTCTCTTAATTACAATTTGCACTTATCTTGATTGCAAGATATTACTATGTAATTCACTGTCAATTAAAAATGCAACTTATTACTCCCCAAATGTATGTCACGTAATGTAAACAATAATTTTGATAAAAAACTAATCAAATTATTCCAATTAATTCGATTAGTTCTTTTTATATATATATATATATATATATATATATATATATACATAATTATCGCATCAGTTACTTGCTAAAATTGAATATTATGTTTATAGGAAGTTTAATTTACTTCATAATTTGTTTCGATTTTACATAGATTTCACAAAACAGTAGAAGCTTAATTATCGTGATACTTTTTTATAGAAAGTACTACATCAGCGAACTTACATCAGTGACATTTGTTATTATTTTTGTAACATAAAATCTTAACAATTAAAATTAGTTTATTTACTTTAGTTTACTTATTTGATATAAGACAAGTTTTCTATATGTAACACAACATTACTTTGTATTTCTCTATCAGTTGACAAGTCTTCTCCTCGTCAAATTCAGGATAGATGATTACTGTGGAACTATATACAATCGCATACAAGTTCATCATTAGTCCACTTATCCAATAAAGCGAAGAAAACCAAAGTATTGGCACGTTATTCATGTCAAAATTGTCATTTTGCTGGACAAAATGTATTATGCTGTAGTTAGACAATTCAACACCTTTCGGCAACCCAGTAGTACCCGACGAGTGGAAGATGCACGCTGTCTTCTTAATGTCGTCGAGCTCGGCGTAATGGAAATTCTCCACTTCCGCATCGTTGTAATTGCTCAAAATATCGGAAAACGAAATTGCATCAACATGCTTGCCAAAAACCACCATCGTGGGACTGCAGTTTTTTTCTTTCATCGCCCTCAAAATGACATCCACGCATTTCTCACTGCAGAATATCACCTTCGGCATAGTCAGTTGCATAATGTGTAGTGCCGTTTCTAATGACAAATACTTATAATTAATAAGAAATGAATATTATGCAAAACGTTTTGTTTTATATTGTACACTCTCAAAAATTAAAATATTATATTTAATTAATGCAAGATAGAAGCAAAATTGTATAAAATTGATAGGCCAATTTGTGCGCTTTATCGGAAATACAATATTCTTAATACGCTAATTAAATACAACATGCGTAAATATTCAACATGTGCCGAAAACCTTACTCAAGTCCATGTTATCGTTCCACGGATTAAAGATCGCGTTGACATAAGCTGCTGAGAGACAGGGCACAATGGAATTGAGATGATTACCCGTACATACACTGATAACGTCGCCGGATTTGATTGTTTGTTTTTCCAGCCACAAGGCGCATCTCACAACTTTATTTTGCAGCTCTGCGTATGTTACCGTTTCTTCGGTAAGTGCATCCAACTGCATAAGATTTTATTATTGAAAATATATGTATATTGAATATATTAAAAAGTATTCCATAAATAAACATAAATTAAAGAGTATTCCATAAACAAGGAAGTTATATTGCAAAGTCGTTCAAAGCTCTAAAACTAAGTTCGCGATTAAAAAAATATTCCATAATTCCAAAACATTTTTTCCCTATCGACACTAAAATTAAATGTAACAAAAATATCATATAATTTGCAATAATTTTTAATTTTTATTTTTTTAATTTAATTTAAACATAATTTTACCTTCTGTTTGTATTATTTCAAATTATTTTTTTTAGAATTTATCATGAAAAATTTACTAAAATAATATAATTTTAATATATTTATTGAAGTTATCTTATAATTTATTACTCTTCTAATGACAAAATTTAAAATAAGAAAATTTTACTTTGGATAATGTTATAATAAAAATTTTATGTTGGAAAATACTTGTTGCCAGCATAGGATTAATTCCTCTATTAATTCAAAACTGTAACTGTAATTAAATTTTTTTACACATCTCTCTTTATGTTTTTATATCTAATGAACTTATTTGCTATGTGCTAACGTAAACGTATTATCTGACATTATGTGTAAAAAATTGTTTTGATGACAGAGTGCTGTTTCTTGTAGAAATTATAACATACGTAAAAAACGCATATTATTATTATTATTGAAACATATAGAGATTATTTTTTCAAGAATATTTTCCATTATTTTGCTCTATATTTGATATTAAAACATATTTTTAAGATAATATCTTTAAGGGGATCCTATACCTGTCTTTTTTACCGACATTTTTTATTAAATAAAATCTTTTTATTGGCTTTGTAAAATGAGAAATGCTTTTACAGAATTGAAGTGTGCACTAAAATCTAGGGTAATAGACTAGACTTCATATCAAAAACGAAAAAAAAATTAAGAAATTTACTTTTTTGTATACTTGGTGACAATATTTGTTTGATACAAAAATTCTATAATACATATATACAAAATGAGATAGTATTACCCTAGAGAAAACACTTAGGAACAATATCCATTTGGAAGATAGAAAAAAGGTCTAAAAAAAAAGATTTTATATAATAAAATTACTCGTAATAAATTTACATAGAAAATGATCCAAAGAGCAGTCTGAGCGTGTAGGAATAGTTGCTTAATCTTTTAAAAGATGTCGGCTGCCATTTATTAGACGTGCGTACGTGCGCGCGATCTCACATCCTTGTCTTTTGCTCACATGTCCTCTCCTCAGAAAAGGACAACACGAGTACGCACATAAAGAGAAAGCATGTCATGTGCGCTCGGGGCTAAAAAACTGCATCGGTAATTCAACGTTTTTAATTCTATTTAAATTTCCATGTTTTACATTACCATCATCGTCTAAGTTCAGCCTCAGCTATAGGATCCCCTTAATATATTAATTAAGATATTAAAATATCTTTTACTATATGTACGCATTCTTTTAATATTGTTTGTTTATCCCATATCTTTAGTAAAACAAATTTTATGTAATTTAATATGTATTTTGTATAAATAAATTGATCTAGGAGCAACCGTTATTTTTTAATATCCTTTATCTTCTTTATATAATCAGTTTTTTAAATGTTCAGAATATATTTTCATTGAATCTTTTTTTTTGTTTAATTAAATATTAAATATAAACTTTAAACGTTTTTTTTGACAAATCTTACATGTTTTAATGTCACATATAAATATTGACTTACGTGTGCGATATTATTCCTATGATTTTTAATGCTAATCCATATCATCTCTCCGAGACTTTTGTATGTGTTCAAATTATATTTTACTTGCCCCTTATAAACGCCATTTTCCACGGTAAAATCCTGTAAATAATATATATATATATATAATGCCTTTGTGCTGTCTTTATGTCTTTAATGTGTATGTTTCGCGTCAATCATATAGTTTTTTCTTTAGATGTAACATAAAAAGGTCACATAAAGACCTTGTGGTTACTTGCGCTTACCTTTGAGTTATGTTGAAGCATTTCGCTAGAAGTATTTAGATCTTGCATCATAAATGTGAGATTCTGATTGCGATCCAGCAAGGTCACTCTGTAATACTGTGTCATAAATATATTTTATAGTTGATCTGAATAAGCGAATTGAAATTGACTAACAAAATGTATGAGGTATATGTTAAGTATATATACAAATATAAGAGAAGTTAGAAAAATATTACACACACACACACACACACACACACACACACACACACACACACACACACACACACACACACACACACACACACACACACACACACACACAAATTAAATGTAAATATATAAATATGTAAATAGACAAATTACATTTAAAGATATAAAGAAAGTTGGAATGTAACGTAATATTTATAACGGTAACGGTATACTTTTTTTCGGTAACGTTGTTATATCTTTACAGTAACGATAACGAATTTAATAATTACTTTTACCATTACTTTAGTTATATCTGTTTAATAGATTAAATTGTTGTATGAGCAGTTACAGTACTAAACGCAGAGTTGCATTGAGAAAGCGCAGTGTTTATCGATGTTTAATTCTACATCATTCGATGATTGTTTGAATGATTAGCTTAGTTGTATACAGTAATTATTGATCGTTGTTTGGGGAACCGTGAAAATATATTAAATTGAATATACATATATATATTGTATGTTTAAATTTTTATTATTGTATGTTTCAATATACAGGATGAATAAAAAGTTCCAAGACAATGAAATATTTCAAATAAAAATATATTTTAAAAAAATGTTCCAGATATAAAAGTTGTAAGGTTTGAAAAGATCTATTTACTGATCTTATTAGTTTGATCCGGAGTGGTGTCACCAAGATCAGGACACCTTGAATTTTTGAAATAAAAATTTGTTATTTTATGTATTCTTGTAGTTTCTCTTGAGATTATTTTAAAAACATTTTTAAAAACATCATAATTTTATCTGCTAGTAGTTTCGACATCATCGAGCTCTTTATAATAAGATATCAACAACTAGTTTTAACTGTTGATGGAAGATGAAATATGTAAGATACCACTACCGCATATTATAACTGATTATGAAGAAGGAAGTAGTAGATGATGCGTGTGTGTAGAAGTGGAGAAAAGTGGGAACAGGATGTGGTGAAGGTGGGTTACATGATGATATACAAGGTCCAACCAGTTTTTTCATGGCACATTAAATCAATGCTAGCGGCTAACTTGATATTATTCGTATTTAATCAGTTGTTCTGTACACAATACTATTTGAAAGTCTATTTACTGGTCTCATCAGTTTAATCGGACCCCAAAGAATCAAAATGATAAACTCAGTAAATAGACTTTTTTAAACTTGCAATTTTTATCTGAAAAATTTTTATAAACCTTATATTTTTCGAGATTTTGCTGCCTCAGAACTTTTGTACATTCTGTATACACACGCGCGCAAGTGCACGCATACACGCATGCACCTCTCTTCTCTCTTTCTCCCCTCCCCTTTTCCCTCTCTTCTTTTTCCTTCGGGTGTGTGCGTGCACACGCGCGTGTGTAATGTGTAAGTAAAAATAATAATTTTATTTTTAAATCATCATCATCAGCTAACGTCATGTTCGACGTGTGATGACTGATAAAGTAGTATTATCCTCTGTTGTTCAATTGCTCTTTTAATTGTATTGCGCCATCTTCCTCGATCTTGTGATAAACTATTGGCGGTTTCTATATTAGAGTTTAATACTTTTGTTATGACGTCGGTCCATCTAGTGGACGATCTCCCTCTTCTACGCTTGCCTCTAGTTTTTCCTTGGACAATAAGTCTTTCCATATTATTAGAACGTATGACATGGCCGTAGTACTTAAGAATTCTTTTATATGTCATAGATGACAGTCTTTGAACTGGTTGGATTTTTTATAAGATGGACGCATTTGTTCTTTTTGCTGTCCAAGGCACGCGAAGTACCTGGCAAGACCTGTGTTTGTACGAGCTTGATCTTAGTTGATTTTGTGACATTTTGGTCTTGCCAAATTTTACTGAGTTGTGTCATTGCTGTTCTGCCAAGTTGGATTATGCGCCTTATTTCTGGCTCTGTTAAACCGCTCTCCTTTTCTCATTCTTTATATTCTTTTTCTTCTTATTTTCTTTATTCTATTTATTATATTATTATTATATTATATATTATTATATTATATTATTATTATTATTATTATATATTTATTAATATTTATATATATTATATATATTTATTATAGATATAGAATTATAGTATTATAAATTTTAATTATAATTTTTTTTGTTATTGTAATTTCTGTCATTATATGTGTGTGTGTGTGTGTGTGTGTGTGTGTGTGTGTGTGTGTGTGTGTGTGTGTGTGTGTAACAAAAAAAATAAAAATAATATTTTTATCTTTAAATCAATTACATATTTTATAATAGTATTATAAAAAGATAATGAAAAACTAATAAATTGTTATGTCTTAATAACTATAACAATAACAAGTTACTTTTCATGAAAAGTAACACTAACGTATTATTTTTTTGAAGTAACATTCCGAACTCTGGATGTAAATAGATTCCACTTTCAAAATTAATTTTAATCAAAGTAAAACTAATATATTTTTTATTTTTATTTATTAATTTTTTAAGTTTAACTTATAAAAAAGATGTTTTAAACTAATAATAATCTTATCATCTTATATCATGTTATCTTATATCATGTTATTATGCATTTAGGAATAAAAAAATATTAATTAAAAATATAATAAATAAAAATATTAGCAACGTTTCTGTATTTTCGACACGTCAGTTTATTAGTATTAATCACAACGTTTCAGCTTCAGGTTTAGGCCCTTTTCAAGTAAAATTGCATCTGATAATGTGGATCAGACAACGCAAGCTAATATCGGACTCGTTGATATTACATCCAGACTATATCAATCTTGCAGTTATTAGAATCGCAAACATTAGTAATCAAGCGCAGAAATAGATGTAAAAATAACAATAAATAGAAAAACACAAAAAACACAAAAAATAGAAAACTTACATATTATGTGCGTCATAAAATTAAATCAAGCAGATAACAAGCCGCGACATTACTTCGTGTAGATCACATTACGATATGAGGACAGTTTGTATCGGTACGTTAGAAAAATACAATCAAAGGAATAAAATAAGGTGACAGGGGTTAAGATAAACAATAAATAATCAATATACATAACAGTCAACATTATCTAAGTTAAAATTATAAAACATTGGTATAGTGTCTAAATAATATGTAGATCAAGCAGTAAAATACAAAATAACCTATTTAGAGAAATTAAAATACAATAAATAAATAATAAATATGAAACATAAAAAATACATAAATAAAATTCCGAAATATAGTCACCTAATATATTTAAATAATAAGCCTTAAAAGCCTATATAGAAAATATACAGACTGATGTGGAGACTACATAATGTTAATCACTTTATCATAAACCGCTGTAAGTTTTTCAGTATCACTCTGTAAGTTTAAAGTGTTTTCGTGTTTTTTAATAAAGAGCATTTCGACAATCTCTCTCTTTTTTGTGTTCGGTTCTTTACGCAAAATTACAGGTTTTTCCCAATCAAAATCATGAGCTTGTGAGACACGATGTTTACTGACGACAGAAAGATGGTCCCTATTTCTTTTTTTAATATCATTGCAATGTTCATCAACTCGTGTTAAGGTGTCTTTTGGTCTGCCCTATGTCTGACGCTTCACATTGTCTGCAATTCAACTTATAAACGACTTCGGTTTGATCGAGAACTTCAACCTTATCTTTACATTTCTTAATAATGTTGTTCAGTTTAAAAATATTAACTTTTTAATTTAAAAATATTAGTTTTTTACAATAACTATTTTATCTACAAATTATTTTACTGATTGGATTTTATTGCACTATTTTAAAGGAATGATGATTTTGTTGCATAATCTTTTTCTTTAATAAGTCATGCAGATGTTAATTTCATTGTTAAGAGTTTAACGACACATTACAGAACAGACACACACAACGAAACACTTTTTATAATAGCAGTTGACCTTCACAACGGCTACATGTCGTTTGAAATAAAGTTTAGACTATTTTAACCCTCCGGAGTTACACTGGGTAAAATTTACCCGAATCGAAACTAACATTTGTGTGTATCTCCGGAAAAAGTATTCTTATATTTTCTAAAATACTTAAAAAAGTATTGCATCGGGAGTAAAATAAACAACAGAATCATATTTTTGAGATTCTGGCAATGAGTTTGAAAAAAAAATACGTCTCAAAAGCTTGTTTTAACGCTGAGTAATAAGCGTTAGAAAATCGCACTGGGTAAAAGTCACCCAGTGTAACTCCAATGCTATGTGGCATAAGTGTAACTCCGGAGGGTTAAAATAAAATAGAATTAAATTTTGATATATCTTTTAAAAATCAATTTAAAAAATTAACGTTTTAATATCGTCATGTATTTTATCTAACAGTTTTATATAATCTATCTATGTATGAGAAAAAAGAAATTATCAAAAACTACTTGATTGTGAACAGAAATAGCTTTACTATTAAAAGTTATTACTATACATGATTGTCAAATTTAGTAAATTAGTATAAAACGACGATAAATGAATAATGATGGAAGCACGACAAGTTACATGTTTAGATATAAGCAGATTTAAATTTATAGAAGATGTACAATACCTTCGATTATACAAATATCCAGATATCTGGTGCGCAATAGGAAAAAATAGAAATTTGAACACAAAAATCAGTAAGGTCAATTGCAACGAAGAAGATTTCGTATTAATGGAGAAGTTTTTCGTTACACAAAGATCATCCTTTTCTATTCCTTTCCTAAATATTTAACAAACAAGTGAATAATAATAAATAACATTTATGACTGTTGTTCACAGTAAACTACAAGCATTCACTGAGTGTTTATCGCATAGATATAAATATGTACATCTCTATTTGTATTACCCCTTCTTTACAAGTTACGTAAAGCTTGAATCGCGTCATAAATCTTACTGTGTTATTAAGAAAACAACTTCATCTATTAAATAGCCAAGTAGTAACTAAATACACGTGTATGTGATGTAGATGAGACTGTGTTATGCATTTATTACGTAAACCAGTCAGTTGCCAGTAAAATTATTGGATCTCAGAAGTGGCTGAATCAACGAGTTTTTATTAATCGATGGCTTGGATTTGATTTAAGATACAAGAAAAGTATTTATCTTTATTTTTTCTCTTCGTATTTTAATAATTATTGCCGCGACACAAATTTCAAATATTGAAATTTTGATTTAAGAAACATCGTTCTTATTCTAGTTTTAAGGCTTTCGTGGCCATTAATATTGTTAACCAAGAAGGTTTCCGGATGGATGCCACGTACGTGTTGGGCACTTTGCCGACGTTTCGCAAACATTGCAGCTTGCATCATCAGAGCTAGGAGCTCCGATTCTGAATGAACACACACATGGCATCCATCCGGAAACCTTCTCGGTTAAAACATCGTTCTTCATCATTGTCCTTTTTTTTTGTTATATGCTGTTATTATACAGGGTGCTTCAGGTATTTGAGGACACTCACATATGTGCTTGGCACTTCATAGCAATTGATTTTTTTTTCTTTTTTCATCTCAAATTATAAATGGAGGACAATAAGCTAACTCAGGAAATGAAAAGACACGCTGTTATCGTCGCTATACACGCGAATCACAGCGATCTTGAAATCTCTCGATTTTTGGAAGTCGCCCGATCCTTTGTTAACAAAGTTCGTCGAGAGTTAGAAGTATCTGATGGCAATGTGGAAAGTGTTACCAAGCGCAAAAACATGAAACAGGACTCTGCTCCTTCACACAAAGTAATGAGAACGCAAGATTGGATGTCCGAGAATCTGCATGATCACATAACTCTAAACATGTGGCCCCCCAGCTCCCCGGATCTTAATTTTTTAGATTATTATGTATGGGACGTTGTTGAACGGGAGACCAATAAACATCCCCATAACACTCTTGATTCCCTCAGAACAGCTATTACCAGTAATGACCCATATGGACGAGGATCACTTGATTCGAGCATGCAAACGTTTTCGGCAGAGAATTGAAGTTGTTATTGCCGCTGAAGGGGATTTTATCGAATAACTGTATAGCACAGAGGTCACTTACTTTGCTGTAAAAGTTTCATTAAAATAAAACAAGTTTTCTAAAAAATATACAAATTTTAGTTTTTAAGTCAATATGTCCTCAAATACCTGACGCATCCTGTACATACGTTTGTCTTCTTCTGAAAATTCTGTATTGTTACAATTTTCAACACATGCGGTGCTCCAACTGACAGCGCTCTACCCTTAACTTTGATGACTTTGGAATAGTGTGTACAAGCATTTTATATAATACTAGCATGCCCTGTCTCGGCTTCGCTCGAGATAATAGTGTAACCGAAATTATGATATCGATCGAATAATTCACTTCTAATACGTATGATTTCGGTCACATTATTATCTCGAGCGAAGCCGAGACAGGGCATGCTAGTAATTAATATAGCCTATATTGATCAGTGATAATGTAGCATTGAAATGGTGAAAGAATTTTTGAAATCGGTCCAGTAGTTTTTAAGCCAATTCGTTACAAACATACACACAAAAATACAAATCTTTCCTCTTTATAATATTAGTATAGATTATATTATATATTATTATTATTATTATTATTATTATTTCCTCTTTATAGTATAGAAAAATAAAAAAAAAAAAAAAAAAAAAATAATAGATAATAGATAATAGATAGATAGATAGATAGATAGATAAATAGATAGATAGATAGTAGATATAGATAGATAGATAGATAGATAGATAGATAGATAGATAGATAGATAGATAATAGATTAATAGATTAATAGATAATAGATAATAGATAATTAATATAGCCTATGTTAATCAGTGATAATGTAGCATTCAAATGGTGAAAGAATTTTTGAAATCGGTCCAGTAGTTTTTGAGCCAATTCGTTACAAACATACAAAAATACAAATCTTTCCTCTTTATAATATTAGTATAGATATACGTTTTTTCTTTTCTTAGTTTATACTACTTTACATATAATTATTCACACACTATTGCGTCGAATTAAATGTTGATTAATAGTAGGTTTGTACGTAAGTGTGTATGTAAGTGTGTAGATTTGTACGCATGCGCGCACGTGAATGTGTGCGTGTGTGTGCGTGTAAATGAGTATATATGTACGTTTTTACAGGTTTTTTACAGATAAGTATTTACGTACGTGCATTTATATGCGTTATACATATGTTGAGTTATATTTGGTGTGGCATAACATGTAAATAATTAAATATTTAACATATAAAGTAAGATACCCAAATTTAGCCTCAACTCATATTTTTGTATCTACAAACTCTATAAAATATGCTACTTACAAATTAACAAATTTTCATTGTTTACTTTACTTAGATCACTCAAATGTAGATATGTTCTCTGTCTCTACATACACACACACGCGCGCGCGCGCGCGTGCGCACGCGCTTTCTTTCCAAGTTATAAACATTTTTTATTTACTTTACTTACAGACTTTAACAACGTTTGAACTGCAAGAACATTTCATTACACAAATTACTGGAAATGATTTCCTTCCACATTAATGCATGCCTCGCATTGACGTCGCATGGATTGTCGAGACGGTAAAAAATTTCCGGAATATTTCGTATTTTGTCACACGAAGCGATACGTTTCGGAGTACTTCCACAATAGCTTAAATAAAGACTGATTCCAATTCCATACAGATCTATCTAATAACTTTTCGTTTTACTTTAAAAGGTAAATAGAAGGACAATTCATGAAACATCGATGCAAGGCATGTTGTCCGACGTAAATACATACTATGTAAATAAGAAATGTTTATAACTTGGAAAAGAAGCGTTTCCGAACCAATGTCTATATGACTTTTTTCCTTACAATGAATGGAATATGCTCTTAAAGTTTAGCCAACTATTTCTGAAGCATACTGTATATAAATAAATTTAACAATTTTTTAATGAAGAAGCTTCACTTCTTTATAAAAAATGCAAAAATATCATTTATAAACAAATATGTGAATAAAAATTAAAATTGAGTTAAAAATTACATCCAATTTAAAAAACAAATCAATCTTTTAATGTTCATCTTTTAAAGCAAGTGTCATAAATAAAACTTAATTGCATTTCATAAATTGCAATGCTTGTCGGAAACATTTTGTACATCGTATCGACTACTTACATGAAGGAGGACCAAATTAGAAATATTTGTCAAATCTACAACAAATATTTTTAATTTCTAATTACTGCTACAGCCTCTTAAGATGGAAGGATTCGATTCCAAATAACACTCTACCCCATTAATTTGAATACGTATCTAAAATAATGTGTGGTACATGTTTGAAGTAAGAACTGTGTTTAAACTAATGGACCACTAAACTTTGACGTTGTAAGAATTAATGAGAAAAACGTGAAAAACAAACCGAAATATGTCTGCTCACTTACTAAACTTTCACAACAGACGAGGTAACGGTAACGACACTATATATATTTCACCGGTTATCCTTTCCAATGATGAGAAATCATGGAGGGGTCGATTCAGAATAGTAGGTCACATTCAAAACCTTACCTTCCGCGTGCATGCAAATCGTGCACAAAAATAATATTCCATACCTGCATTACAGCATAGTATATTTCTACATGTATGTATTTCTACATGTATTTATGCATGATTAAATGAATGTATATGTACATGTGTATTTCTTTTTAATGCATAAACATTAACGTACGTATGCGTTAATATAAATATACAGATGTAAAATAGTATGTTTACACGTATCAGGTGTATGTAAGGTTCTATTTATTATATATTGAAGTGAATCTTTATATGGATTGTTTCTTTATATATATTATATGTGTATATATATTAATATCTTATAGTGATATAAATTTATGTGTATTTATTTATAATATTATAATATTTAAACATTGGCTTTTTAATTTAATTTAATGTTTAATAATTAATCAGTTAATAAACGATCAGTAGTAACGATTACATATCTTTCACTGCAAATGTGGAACGGTTTCTCTACAACTTTTAAAAGAAGATATGGAGAATTTTGCACAAGAAACAGAAAGTAAACAAACATGCTCAAACACAAGATATATCAAAAGATGCTGGTCGAATTACTTTCGACAGCTGTACGAGAAGACAGAAAATTAGTACACCGTTTACAGAGTTTACGGATCAATCCAGGTCTCATAAAAAAACGAAAGCCTTAAATATAAAACCAGATTGATGGACTACATAACAAGTTGATAAAATACGAAGGAAAAAACTACACGCAATTAAAGCTGTTCCAGAAGATACTAAACAGCAAGATTATTTTAATAACTGGAAGAAAAACATTACTATCCTAATATTTAACAAAAAGAGATAAAAGGTGGTCAGACAACTACAAAAAAATTATTTTCTCGATACGATGATGAAGCTATTCACAGATCATCGAAATCATTCTCTCAGAACTGATGAGTCATTTTCATATTTCTCTTTTTCTTTATTTGATTAAAATATTATGTTTTAATAAATTTTATTTAATAAATTTAACAAACGGAAATTAAAATTTCGTTACTGTCTGTTAAAAATACATAAATCAAGATCTTGCTTACACTCTGATATAGTAAGATACAAACAAATAATAAGAAACAAATAATAAGAAAATTGCATACCTTTGAAACACTTCTAATGAAATATTTAATTGTACGATACTGAACTTATGTTGCGAATAAAATATAATAAATATTCCAAAATATTTTATTGATGTATTTTATTGATAAGAATAAGTAGTGTAAGTAATATAGTTTGTAAAGCATTCCTTACATCTTCTACACACTTGGACGTTATTCAACATTTTAGAAACTCGTTACTTTTGTCTTCACGTCACTCTACTAAATTCCGCGCTGTCTTTTCCTATGTTATCAAATTTTATAATAAACTACTATTCTTCCATAAGATCTAGCTCCTCTTTATCTTCTTTTCACACCTCTTTGTTTCTTATTTTGTACTTACTATCGTTTCACCTGCTGTCTTTTAAGACTAACGTCTCGCTGATTGTTTCCCTTGATTTAGTCTTGCTCTTTTATATGTTCTATATACTTTGTTGTGTGCGATGCTGTCATGCGTAAATCTTCTACAGTTATATTAATGGCGGATGTTGTGTGTGTGTGTGTGTGCGTTTCTGTAAAAGTATAAAGTATTCATGTGTGTATAAGTAACGTTTATGATTCATTACGCAAGTTTCCACTTGTCTTATCTTATTGTTTTACTGATAGGCATCAAAACAAGTTATTTTTAATAATCTCATCAATTGCATATATTTCTTTGTTTGATATTATTGTCTTTAGTTAATGTCTAAGCTCTTGTGTTTTATTGTACATTGCATTTACAATAAATTATTGTTATTTTTCCCTCATATTGTTATTATCCCTCATAAAACATCCAAGTTTTGAAATTCATTCGGTTTTTATCTTCTTCTTCTTCTTCTTCTTTCTTCCTAGGATCAAATCCTGTTTCCTTCGACATTGTCTCAGTTATGTTCCTGAGAGGTTGAGGTCCAGCTCTCCCTGATTAATGGAGGGAGAATATCACTATACCAATCTTTAAAAGAGATGCAAAAATGAATCCCCAAAACTACCGAGGAATTAGATATTGACCGCTATATCGAAACTATTGATCATGTTTGCGGAAAAAGTGCTAACCACCGGAATAAGAGAAGAACAACAAGGATTCAGACCCAACAGATCCACTGTGAATGCAATATTCATCCTACGACAGTTCGCAGAGAAAGCTATTGAATTTAACAAGCCGGCCTTCATACATGCTTTGTAGATTTGACGCAAGCATTTGACAGAGTAAGATTAATAACATTGCTAAAGACGCGACATATTGTCCCAACATCATAGCAACCATAGAGAAATTAAACACGAACAATCAGTTATATATAAAAACAGAGAATAAACTGAACAAATACTAACAAACACTGGTGTGAGACAAGAAGATAGCCTCACCCCACTTTTCAACCTAATTATGGATAAGATAATAATTATGAGTGTGATATCACAGCCGCAAGCAACGGATACGAAATATCGTAGAAAGCCATCAAAATAGCGGTTTTTGTAATTTTAGTAATTTAGTTTGAAATCAGTTGTATTAAGGCTCGTCTACAATAGATAGAGTGATCGTCTACAATTCTTGGAGTAAGGAGTAAGAGTAGACGTATGAAGGTTATTTCCGATGTAAAGGAGCTGGAGTATGGGCGTAGGCGAAATAAATTATTTTTATTTCCTACTCCTACTATAGCTCTTACGCTTACGCTCAACCAATCAAAGTGCAGAAGAAAAATTCTTGTTCAATGTGTATTGTTGAGAAATGCACGTGATACCGCAACGCGGTATGTGAATGTACAAGATACCGGCTCTGCCCAGCGCTGAGCACGCGGTGTGCGTTGCTGTGCAGTACGACTCGTTCTCTCTCTAAAATCTGCTCTTCTTTTCTAATCGCGACACGAAAAAATACATGTCTACCAACATAAGGAAATCCCTAGAATTCTAGGAATGTAAGTAGCGTTATATTGCAGAATTGACTGACTAGACTGTTACAATATACGAATGTGTATTATGTGACATATTATACAATATAATTATATATTTATATAATTATATATATACACAATATATATATATATATATTATATAAATATATAATTATATTGTATAACATGTCACATAATACACATTCGTATATTGTAACAGTCTAGTCAGTCAATTCTGCAATATACCGCTACTTTATATTTATATATATATATATAATTATATATATATAATATGACAACAGACACTGCAATTAAGGTAAAATTATTTGAATTCGAAGTATCAAGAGTCTAGCATCTATCCTCATAAAAAATGATCTATACAATATATACCGTCAACTATTTAATTAATCTTTGGATTTGTATTAACAGTCAAAAGAAAATGCACTAAGATTTCACGTGACGTACGATTCGTCGGAAATTCAATTTAGAAACGTAAATTTCCAATATGTTGAAGGAAAACCTATTTTTAAAAATGTATCGTTCACCATACCGAGTGGCAAGAAGGTTGCTATTGTTGGAGGATTTGGTTGTGGGTAAGCTATCAGGTATATAAATTGTTTAACACGTAGATTACTGATTATAAATTCATCAATCATATTTAATAATTATTGATAACATAGTTATCTTATTATATTCTTTTATCTTTCCTTTTAGCAAAACCACAATTGTGAGATTGTTGTATAGATTTTTCGAACCACAAAGCGGCAATATTTACATTAATGGTCACAACATTCGAGATGTCAATTTAGAAGACCTTAGACAATGTATTTCAATTGTGCCACAGGTAAAGTTACCATGTTTTATCTTTTTTTTAATCCTGATAATTTTTAAACTAATTATATTATGCACAAATATTGCAGCACTTTTTACAATATCTTAAATAAAATTGTAGGATACAGTACTTTTTCACGAAAGTATATTTTATAATCTGCATTATGGTAATTTGAGAAAATCGCGCGACGAAGTTTTCAAAGCTGCGAGAATGGCAAATCTACACGACTCGATGTTAAAATGGCCGCAAGGATACGATACACCCGTGGGAGAACGCGGTTTGAAATTAAGTGGAGGCGAAAAACAAAGAGTCGTAATTGCTAGAGCAATTTTGAAAGATAGTCCTATATTGATCTTCGACGAAGCTACTTCCTCATTGGATTCCATTACGGAACATGCAAGTTTTAGAAATACTGTATTTTATCTCATATTATTTAAATTCTTACATCCTTTTAATTAGTAATTTTTTACAGAATATACTTGATGCTCTACGTAAAGCGACGGAAAAACGGACCTCAATCGTGATCGCACATCCCTTATTGACAGTTATGGATGCCGATGATATACTTGTGTAGAGTTGTGTTAGATCAGGGTATTTTAGTCGAAAGGGGCACACACGAGTCATTGTTATCTGTATCAAATTCTTTATATAGCAAATTATGGGAAACTCAATATTTAGGCATGAAGAGATCTCAAGAACAAAAAGAGAAGAGTCAAGCTGAACATCTTAATTAAAGATAATATAGTCTAGGTAAAGACACTACTTATCAAAATAAAACTGAAAGTCTTAGTCTTTTTTTTAGAAATTAATTGTTTCAATGTTATTTGATAATTAAGATTGACAAATACGTGAGATACACAAAAATAATTTTACAAATATTATATAAAATATTACAGAGCTGTGAATACAAATATAAACAAATAAAAATAGACAACAATATTTGTTACAAAGTCAGTGTACATATTAATATCACATAATAATAAATAAATGTTATGTTTGTAATTGTCTTTGCTATAAGATCATTAGCCTTAAAGCAAAGTGAGATGGAAGAAAATACAGGGAGTGCGAAAAGGACGCTTACACACCAGTTGTGCCAAACTTTAAAAGCTAAACATTTCGTTTTTCGCAGTTGCCTGCCCTGTGTTTTTTCGTGCACCGAAGGCTGAAAAGGGGCGTGGTTTACGAGTTCTGCACACACCATGTAATCTTTCCACCATGGTTTGACCCGACCACACGCCGCCGATACACAAGATTCACACACAAGAAGCAGTTTAAAAAGTCCGCGGTAACGGAGCGAGCGTTACGAGATTCCCGATCTGGACTGGAATCTCTCGCGTAATAATGACATGAAGGTCCGTGACGCTGGATTATTTCCCGATGAGAAAGCCAGAGAGAATTAACGATCTCTACAGTCAGAGTCTATGCTGGGCGACGACCGTCCCGATCGATCACGTGGATGAAGATCCAACGCGATATAATGAGAAGTTTCTCGACAGACGTGAACTCGAGATTCGGAGGAGACAATTCCGAATCTCACAAACTGCAGTTTCCGCGACGCGAAGCACTGACTTGCCGTCGAAAGAAGACACACCGCTGACCAGAGACGAACTCGCAAGGCCTTTGTGAGAACGTGTACAGAAAACGGAACAGCGATGCTTGATTATTGCCGGTCGTCGCAAGACTGACTTTTCAAATCCAAGATCACGAAACGGCAACGATCCTTCGGTGAAAACAATACGCGGTGATAGGTCGTTTGAGTTGCGAGACCGGGTCACCGAATTTTAGCGCGTTAGATCACGAGGAGCGCACGTGATCTCACGGACAGCGCACGTGATCTCACTGACTTCTCGCTCTCTCACCTCTCGCGTTTCTTTCGAACGACATGAACAGCGTGAGCGATCAGCTGTTGATGCCCAGATCAGATACCCAAATCGTTGCTTGGAAGACACTGATCCATCTCAATTGATTGTGCCACAAAATAACGAATATACTTGTCCATATTAATTCATATAACTCCATTTCAGTTTTTTTCACTAACTTATTCAACGCGTACAAAACTATGTAACATCATACGTCAACGTGATCTATACGGTGATTATGTTTACTCCACCGTGTTGTAGATGCGATCGACGTAAGCATCTTACGCCAAAAACGTTACTCCTACTCTTACTCTTACTTTTGCGCCTACTACACTTATTGTAGACGAGCCTTTATAGTTTTCAAACAAATATACAGAATTGAACATTGGATCAGAAATGCTGACAAAATAAAATTGTTATTAATTCTAATTATTGTGCATAAATATTTTAATTATTTACAATAATCTAATACTGGTCATTTTAGTTTTGTAAATTTTAACTTAAATTTTGGTTAGCTGCTATTATATATATATATTATTATTGTTGGTTGATGGATACATATTATTGCCATTAATGTATATGTATATATGTATATACAGGGTGACCCATTTTAACTTTCCCACCGGATTATCTTGAAAGGAATGCACTTTCTGAAAAAAAGTTTCAGATATAAGTTTTAGTATTTTTCCCTGGCTATTGAATGGCGATATTGAATTTGACCTCGATTGTGAATGTGAAGGTCATTTAAAGGTCAAGTTAATTTTTTTAAATGGCATCCCCTATTTTTTATTACATATTCTTGTAGCTGACTTCAAGAGCTTTCCAAAACACTATAATAAAGTATTTTTTTATTAAGTATTTTCCGAGTTATAAAGCTTGAAATAATTTCATAATTTTACATAAACTGTAAAATATTTCGTAAAATATTTACTTTTCGATGACCTTACCTCAATACTTTTATGCACAGAATAATGAGAGGAATCAATTGGTGTAAAGAAAACACATAGTTGTTTTTAAGAAAAAATATGTAATTGTTAGTTACAAATTGCATTTTTTTCTTAAAAACAACTATGTGTTTTCTTGACACCAATTGGTTCCTCTCATTATTCTGTGCATGAAAGTATTGAGGTAAGGTCATCGAAAAGTAAATATTTTACGAGATATTTTACAGTTTATGTAAAATTATGAAATTATTTCAAGCTTTATAACTCGGAAAATACTTAATAAAAAAATACTTTATTATAGTGTTTTGGAAAGCTCTTGAAGTCAGCTACAAGAATATGTAATAAAAAATAGGGGATGCCATTTAAAAAAATTAACTTGATCTTTAAATGACCTTCACATTCACAATCGAGGTCAAATTCAATATCGCCATTCAATAGCCAGGGAAAAATACTAAAACTTATATCTGAAACTTTTTTTCAGAAAGTGCATTCCTTTCAAGATAATCCGGTGGGGAAGTTAAAATGGGTCACCCTGTATATATATATATATATAAAATACATATTTTTTATATATTATATACATATATATATATATATATATATAATATATATATGTTTCAATATTAAAATAGGTGGAATTTACATTGTCTTTTTGATCATATATTTATATTTATCAGAATCACTATATATTACATCATTATTTTTCACATACCTTCCTTAATTAATTAGTTAAACGTTGATAATAATTGTTACAGTTTTCTGTTGCTTTTTGATTAGAATATCCCAGCAAAAAAAGGATTTT
>CABEGB010000179.1:0-54456 GCA_901521435.1 Crematogaster levior
AACTCCTCCTCCAAAAGGAGGAGGAACCTCTTAATCGTCTTCCAGACCGCGGTCTGGAAGAAACCTCCACACCCCGCAGTAGCAGGATAGTGCGGGGGGCCTGCGTCGCACCCCCCGCACCGCCCGTCGTTCGATGACGACATGGGGGGAGCCGGGACTCTACCCCCCCCCCCCACGCCGACCCCTGGGCACCCGAGAACCCTGGGGTGGTACGTTCATCTCTATGTCCATCATGCTTCCATAAAAAATGTTATTTTTTTACGTGGTTGTCTTCCACGGGGGGGTTATTTCGGAGCCCCCCACTCCTAGGCCGGTTGGTATAACCCTCCTCACGAGTCCGGCCTACCCGGGTTTTTTGACATGGTTTTCCTTCCATGTGTGAGCTCTTAGACCCCTGGGATCTCTCCCAGGGGAGCCCCTCGACCACGGCAAGGTGGCTCACAACGGAGGGGCCACTAAAACCCCCTTTTTTTTTTTTGGTAACCCAGGGGAAATCCTTTATGGATACCCGAGAGGCCCGGGGGGACCTCTACGGGTTATGTGGGACTCACCGAAGGGGAAAAAATTCCCCTCCGGCATACCCACTAAAACCCCTGGGGGTGTCCATCCTTGGCCTATAGTGAGGAGGGGCTGGGCATCACCATAGGTATTCATCCAGCCCCCCCTCAGGCGTGGCCGCCAACGACAGCCTCAATCCCGAGGGGAGGGAGTGCCAGGGTCTCGTAATAGCACTCCCTCCCCGGTATTATAATACTCTAAACTGGGGAAGGCCGGGACACCTCGGCCTTCCCCCCCCCCCAGATGTTGTGAGGGGGGGCCGCCCCGGATGTTGGTGGGGCTAAAGGCGACTGGGGGCCCCCGCCCCCAGCCACCTTTACGTTAAACTTTTGCCCCCCGCTTCTTTGCCTTTTTGGGGTGGAGATCTAGGGGAGGAGGATCCTCCCCTTCCTTCCACCCCTCGACAAAGAAGCGGTTCGCTTCTACTAAAAAGTCGGGAGGGGGAGCCCCTAAGGACTTCCCCCCCCCCGACTTAGTCTTCCGCCTTCCCTTGGCAGTGATTGGGCCAACGGTAAGGGGGGAGGAGGGGAACAGAGCTCCCCCCATCACCCCACTAGACCCAGCCAAAGGGAGGCAGTCCGCCTCATCACGAGAAAGAGGTGCGACAAGCCCCGCCTCATCCCTAGGAGGAGGAGGCAAACTCCTACGCAGAACCTCCCCTATTGCAACACTGAACACCCCATTGACCCTCTCAATAGAGAGGGAGGGGTAACTGTGGAGGAGCATCTCCCTAAACTGTAAAGCGAACTCGCTCATCTCCCTCTCCCCAATTTCCCGCGCGTACTCCTGCATGGGAGCTGTTGGGTGAGAGGGAGAAACCTCCTGTACCTTATCTATGTTTACCTCCATAGGAAAATCTATCCCACCACAGGTCATGATAAATTTACACAACCTATCCTTAGCGGGGCCCTCCACCGCCCGCCCACCCGGCGGGAGCCTATTCAGGCAGACCACCGGGCATAGGGAGGACAGCTTCGGGTCCCCCAGGTCCGACGGATCCAGCTCAACCAAACGATTAGAGGCGGATATAGGAGCCGGGGATTCCACGACCTCCATAGCTTTTGATGGCTCCTCCGTAGCCTTAACCGGCTCCTCCAAGGTGGATCCCCCACAAGGGGGATCCACCTCCATAGCCTCCTCCTGGGGAGGAGACACCCCGTCCGAGGACGGGGGCCTCTCCCCAGGGACAACCAGGGAGGGGGGTGAAGCCCCCCTCTCCTTCCCAAGAACAACCGGGGAAGGGGATGAAGCCCCCTTCCCCTTCTTCCGCTTCCTCCTCCCTCCCCCGCGACGGGGAGGGACCACGGGGCACCCGCTCCCACCGATTCGGTGGCGAGCGGGTAGCCCCGCGTCGGCACACTGGGGGCAATGTGCGGCCGGCGCCGCACACGCCCCCACATGGTGCCCGTCCCCGCCGCACCGGAGGCAGGAACTGCCCCGGTCGACGGTGGACGGGCACCATCTACGAATGTGCCCCCGCCCCAGGCACTTGAAGCACCTGGGGGGGGGCACTTACCTCCGGGGAGGTCTGCGTCCCGACGGAACGGGACGCAGGCCTCCCTTTGCCTCTAACAACCGAGGCGTAGGACCCAGACGAAGCCGGGCCTACGCCTCCCGAACTGCCCTGGGGGGCGCACCCCCCAGAGCAGAAACCCCTCCGAGACACTGGCTCCCCCAATAGACGGAGGAGCCTCTCAAAAACCGCCAGGGCCCTCTCCAAGAGAAGGGCTCTGGCACCATCAAACGCGGCTATCGCAGGCGCATTCTTGGGCAGGGGGCCTGCGTCGCACCCCCTGCCCGGTGTGTCGCCTGATGACGACGTGGGGAGGGCCACACCTCCCCCCCCACGCCGGCCCCTGGGGCTCCGAGACCCCTGGGGCGGTACGTTTATCGACTTGTTGAACATACCAATCCATAAAGTGTAATTTTTTAACGTGGTTGTCTTCCACGGGAGGTTACTTCGGAGACTCCACTCCTAGGTCGGCTGGGATAACCCTCCTCACGAGCCCGACCTGCCCGGCCACTAAAACCCCTGAGGGTGACCTTCCTTAGGCATAATGAGGGGGAGCTGGGAATCACCAGTGGTATGCGTCCAGCTCCCCCTCGGGCGTGGCCGCGAGGCCTTTTTTTTTTTGTCGAGGGGGAAATCCTTTATGGATACCCGAGGGGAACCCCTCGGGTTATGCGGGACTCACCGGGAAGCAAGTGCGCTTTCCGGCATACCCGCTAAAACCCCCCCGGGGTAGCCTTCCCATGCCTTGACTAAGAGGGGGAGAGGAATCACCCTATGGTATACGTCTCTCCCCCTCTCGGGCTGGCCCTTTAGCTTGGGCCACGTCTCGTTAATTAACGATTAGTTAATTGGGGGGAGAGCCGGGCTCCAACGGCCCCCACCACCCTACTGGGGGACAGATCAGCCGAGAGCCCCCGCTCTCGGCTGGCCCCCGCTGGGAGAGAATGGGCCCCTCCCAGCATGTACTCTCAGGAGAGGGTGGGGAGATACACTCCCGCTCCCTCTCCAATGGGAAGAGAGTCCCCAGAGTCGGGTTGGGTAATCTAACCCAACCCAACCCGTCCACGGGGGCTCCCTTCCCAGAATAGCCTCCTGTTAGGGAGGTAGGGTGTGGGGTCCTCCCCGGGTTGTATGGGCCAACAATATGCCGGCTCAGCCCTCGAGGGGACCCCACACCCCTCGTCGCGTATCCTTCTTTGAAGAGGGGAGGTAATTACCATGGGGGAGGAGAAAAATCTCCTCTCCCCGGGAAGAAAAAATATGACTCCGGTTAGGTAGTGGTTCTCGGGGTCCCCCTATTTTTACTTGGACCAGGAACTACCTGGCCCTCGGGGGACCCCGAGATCCTCACGTTCTCCTTATGTGGGCTAGGCGACGGTGTGGGATACCCCTCATTTTTTTTTGTTACCCAGGGGAAATCTTTTATGGATACCTGAAAGGTCCGGGGGGGCCTCTCGGGTTATGTGGGAGTCACCGGAGAGGAAAGAAGTTCCCCTCCGGCATACCCACTAAAACCCCTGAGGGTGACCTTCCTTGGCCCATTAAGAGGGGGAGCAGGGTATCGCCATGAAGCATTCTTCCTGCTCCCCCTCGGGCGTGGCCGTGAGGCGGCCTCTATCCTGGGGGGGGGAGAAGAGCTCCCCCCCAAAACAAAACTATCTAAACTCCGGGGAAGGTTGGGTCACCGCAACCTTCCCCCGCCCCCCCAGTTGTTAGGAGGGGGGTCGCCCCCGGGTGGAAGTGGAGCAAGAGATGGCTGGAGGCCCCCGCCTCCAGTCACCTCTTTTTCTTTTTCCGTTTCCCCGCGGTTATCCTAGGGCTAGCGGCGGGGAAGGATGGGGAAGAAGAAACTTTCCCCCCAGTATCCCCGTCGCCCCCAACCGCGGGGGAGCACTTAACTTTCTCCCTCTCCATTAGAATTAGGGAGGGAGGCCCCCGAGACTTCAGGTCCCTCTAAAGGGGGCCGAGAGGACTCGGAGGCAACAGCCTCCAACAACTTCTCCATCGCCCTGTCAAACAGAATGCGACTGACGGGTCGAAAGAGATGCCTCCGCAATATCACTTCCGCATTCCTGCGGCAGCGAGCCACCCGGTCCTCCCCCCATTCCTGCACAAGAACCTGCACAGGGGAGGGGGAGGAAGGGGGAGAAAACCCCTCCGACTCTACACTTTTCAACCACGCCAAGAGGCGGATGAACCTCCCGTCCGGGAGCCAGAATTTAAGTCTCAACCAGCGGGGGAAAGAAAGAATTTTCCCCTCGAATGTACAGCCCTCCACGACTCTCTTGGTCTCACCCTCTGAGACCAAGGGAGTAACAATCTCAGCATCCGCTGCCCGTTCCTCCCCCTCCGGTAACCTATTCAGGTTAACCGCAGGGCAGAGGAGGGACAGCTTCGGGTCCGAAACAAACTCCATACCCGCCTCCACCCGAGAAGTGGGGCGGATTTAAAAGCCGGGGGGGAGGGACAGAACCCTCACCCCCTTCGAGTTCCTCAGCCTCTAAGCGGGCCCCGCCTGGCCCATTAGGGGTGGATCCCCCAAAAGGAGGATCCACCTCCATTGCCTCTGCCTGGTTAGGAGAAAGCTCCTCTCCAGAAACAACCGGGGAGGGGGGTGAAACCCCCCTCCCTTTCCTCCGTTTCCTCCTCCCTCCCCCGCGACGGGGAGGGACCACAGGGCACCCGCTCCCACCAATTCGGTGGCCCCGCGTCTGCACACTGAGGGCAATGTGCGGCCGGCGCCGCACATGCCCCCACATGGTGCCCGTCCCCGCCACACCGGAGGCAGGAACTGCCCCGGTCGACGGTGGACGGGCACCATCTTCTGATGTGCCCCCGCCCCAGGCACCTATAGCACCTGGGGGGGGGCACTTACCTCCGGGAAGGTCTGCGTCCCGACAGAACGGGACGCAGGCCTCCCCACACCTCTAGCCACCGAGGCGTAGGACCTCGGGCCTACGCCTTCCGAGCGATTCGGGGGGACGAAACCCCCCGAGCACGCACTCCTCTTATCACCAAATTCCTCCTCTAAAAAGAGGAGGAATTTCTCCAAGATCTTCCAGACCACGGTCTGGAAGAGACCTCCACACCCCGCAGTAGCAAAATAGTGCGGGGGGCCTGCGTCGCACCCCCCGCACCGCCCGTCGTCCGATAACGACGTGGGGGGAGCCGGGACTCCCCCCCCCCCACGCCGGCCCCTGGGGCTCCGGGACCCCTGGGGCAGTACGTTCAACTCTTTATTTATCATCACAATCCATATTATGTAA
Organism: Crematogaster levior; assembly: GCA_901521435.1. Classification (NCBI taxonomy): domain Eukaryota; kingdom Metazoa; phylum Arthropoda; class Insecta; order Hymenoptera; family Formicidae; genus Crematogaster; species Crematogaster levior. Next base: position 5,338 of record CABEGB010000179.1, read on the forward strand.
TTTTTTAACGTGGTTGTCTTCCACGGGAGGTTATATCGGAGACTCCACTCCTAGGTCGGCTGGGATAACCCTCCTCACGAGCCCGACCTGCCCGGGTTTTTTAACATGGTTTTCCTTCCATGTGTGAGCTCTTAGACCCCTGGGATCTCTCCCAGGGGAGCCCCTCCACCCCGGCAAGGTGGCTCACAACGGAGGGGGGCTTGGAAGGAACCTTGGGGGGAACCTTAGTTCCCCCTTTGAATACCCCTCCCTTTCCCACGATTTTTGCGGAAGAGGGGACGACTTTCCAAGCTGTCGCCGCCCTCACCTCCGCGTCAGTCAGCCTACAAAGGCTGACCACGGGGGTGAGGCGGGACAGCTTGGGGTCCCCCGCCATCTTTGAAGAAAGAAGGAGGAAAGGATCTCCCCCCCTTACCACTATCAACCATCCCCATGGAGGGCCCAATTGAGGACTCCACGGGGGGAGTTGCTTCCTCCACGTCCATCCCCGAGTCAGCGCGAGACTCACTCCGCGTCGACTCAGGGACGTACTCCATAATAGTCGCCACCGAGGCGGCGGAGGATGCACTCTCCGACTCAGTGGCGATATCCACCTCCATTGTCTCCCCCACAGGAGAGTCCGTCCTACCAAGGGGCGGACCCTCCTGTGAGGGAAAGTCCGCCACTTTTTCCCCTTCGGGAAAGTCAACCACGGGGAGTGTCCCCGCAATCCGGGAGATCACCCCGGACTCCTTAGGAGGAGGACCACCACCCTCATCGTCCCTCCTCCTCTTCCTCCTACCCCCCCGACAAGGGGGAATCACCGGGCAGGTGGGCCCCCCCACCCGGTGAGACGCCACCTGCCCCGCCTCCTGACACACCGGGCAGTGTGCGGCCGTAGCCGCACACTCCCGGACCAAATGTCCCTCGGCCCCGCACCGGAGACAACAAGCGCTCCGGTCGGTAGCCGAGGGACAAAACTTCCTGGTGTGCCCTCGCACCAGGCATCGGTAACACCTGGGCGAGGACACACCACCGGCCGAGGGGGTCTGGGTGCCCACCGTCCGTGTGGGACACCCAGACCTCCCTCCCTCCCTCGCCACCGAGGCGTACGTAGCGCACGCCTCGGCGGTCACCCTCCGCCCCCCCAAAAGGTGGAGGAGCTCCTCTACAACCTTCAAGGCCAAAGCCAAGAGGGCTGTTTCCGCGGTAGCCTCGTTGTGCAGGAGGCCCGCGTCGCACCTCCTGCACCGCCCGTCGTTCGATGACGACATAGGGGGGGCCGGGACCATACCCCCCCCCCTACGCCGGCCTCTGGGGGTCCGACACCCCCTTTTTTTTTGTTGTCGAGGGGGAAATCCTTTATGGATACCTGAGGGGTTCGGGGGAACTCTTCGGGTTATGTGGGACTCACCGTATTTAGCCGGCATACCCACTAAAACCCCCCCGGGTCAAACGACACGGCCCTTAGTGAGAGGGGGAGAGGAATCACCTAAGGGCATGCTTCTCTCCCCCTCTCGGGCTGGTCCGCACGAATTAAGTCCGTGCGGGCCTCTACTCGAAATTTGGAGGAGGAGCCGTGACCAAGGGCTCCTCCTCCACCACGTGGGGGGGATCGGCGCGACCGAGAGCTCCCGCTCACGGCCGGCCGGTAGTGCTCCCCCCTAATCCCCCCCAGATGTTAAGAGGGGGGGACACTCACGGCCCCCCGGTGTTATGGGGGGGCTAGAAAGTGGTTGGGGGACATACGCCCCCAACCACTTTATTCTTCTTCCCCTTTTTTCGCTTCCCAGCGGCCTTCATGGGGATAATAGATGCAGGAGACGACAAAGTCATCTCCCCATCACCACCGGAAACGACCGCTGGGGAGCAGCTTAATTGAGGGAGGCGGTCGCATGGAGAAGCCGCCCCCGGACGCTCCTCCGCCCTAAAAGCGGGCGGAGCAACGTCGTGAGCGACCAACGCCTCAAACACTGCGTTTGCCGCCTCCCACCTCCTCTCCCTGATCTGGGGGTCCGGGTCACGGAGGATCATCCGTATCACCGCTCCCTGAAGGGCAGCAAGATCCTCCCTCCCCTCATTCTCCTTCAGAAATTCCCAAAGGAGCGGGGAAGGAAGGGGAGGAGGGGCCCCCGGTAACCCCGACAATTCCACCGTAATAGGCATCGGATCCCCGTTTTTGTCAAGGATCGCAGTCTCCCATCTAATAGGGGGGTCCGTTACCTTACTCTTCCTGGCCTGTAAGGCCACAGGGGCGGCGTCCTGAGGGGACGCCGCCTCCATCTTCTCGTTGGCCTTTTTTGCCACAGGGGCGGCGTCCAGAAGGGCAGCCGCCCCAACCTCCTTTTCGGTCAGCCTAGTAAGGCTGACCGAGGGGAGGAGGCGGGAGAGCTTAGCATCAGCGACTCCCGCCTCCCCCCCAACATCCGAAATAGGAGGGGAGTCCTTCTCCCTCTTCCTGCTGCTCCTGCGGAGGAGGGGAGATTCCTCTCCTCCTCCTTTACTTTCAACCCCCTCCATGAGCTCTCCTGAAAGGGAGCCCATGGAGGGCAAGCACCCCACAGAGGCCTCCCCCGGACCGGCAACAAAGCCAGCCTCGGGGACGACCTCCATGGGAACATCCGCCTGTGGAAGGGTCGCCCCACCCAAAGGCGGGGGCCCCTCCCCAGGTACAACCAGAGAGGGGGGTGAAGCCCCCTTCCCCTTCCTCCGCTTCCTCCTCCCTCCCCCGCGACGGGGAGGGACCACGGGGCACCCGCTCCCACCGATCCGGTGGCGAGCAGGCAGCCCCGCATCTGCACACTGGGGACAATGTGCGGCCGGCGCCGCACACGCCCCCACATGGTGCCCCTCCGCGCCACACCGCAGGCAGCAATTGCCCCGGTTGGCAGCGGAGGGACACACTCGTCGAATGTGCCCCCGCCCCAGGCACTTGTAGCACCTGGGGGGGGGCACTTACCTCCGGGGAGGTCTGCGTCCCGAAAGAACGGGACGCAGGCCTCCCTTTACCTCTAACAACCGAGGCGTAGGACCCGGTAAGAACCGGGCCTACGCCTCCCGGGGGTCCGACACCCCTGAGGCGGTAAGTTTTCTCCTATATTATTGTGCATCATACATGAATTTTTATAAATTGTAATTTTTTTACGTGGTAGTCTTCCACGGGGGGGTTATTTCGGAGCCCCCCACTCCTAGGTCGGCTGGTATAACCCCCCTTACGAGTCCGACCTACCCGGGTTTTTTAACATGGTTTTCCTTCCATGTGTATGCTCTTAGACCCCGGGAGAGTTTCCCGGGGAGCCCCTCCACCACGGCAAGGTGGCGTACAACGGAGGGGGGGATACCCCTCACTCTCCTCCGTTTAGGAGGGGGAGGGACCCCGCCACCGTCGCTATCATCGTCACTGCCAGGGGGGAAGATGGGAGCACCTCCACCTTTTTTTTTTGTCGAGGGGGAAATCCTTTATGGATACCCGAGGGGTTCGGGGGAACCCCTCGGGTTATGTGGGACTCACCGTATTTAGCCGGCATACCCACTAAAACCCCCCCGGCAAAACAATCGCGGCCCTTAGTGAGAGGGGGAGAGGAATCACCTAAAGGCATGCTTCTCTCCCCCTCTCGGGCAAGCCCGCACGGGCGAAGTCCCTGCGGGCCGCTACTCATAGTTTGGGGGGGGGGCCGTGACTAGCCGCCCCCCTTCCCAGCACTGCGGGGGATCGGTTGATCGAGAGCCCCCGCTCTCGACCGGCCGATGTAGCTCCCCCCCTTTCCCCCCAGATGTTAAGAGGGGGGACACACGCGGCCCCCCCGGTATTGTGGGGGGGCTAGAAGGTGGTTGGGGGAATTTACACCCCAACCACTTTTTTCTTCTTCCCCTTTTTCCGTTTCCCCGCGGTCACAAAGGGGCCAACAGATGCGGGAGATGAAGAAATCGTCCCCCCACCATTACCGGACCCGGCCGCGGGGGAGTAACTTATTTGGGGGAGACGGTCGCATGGAGGAGCCGCCTCCGACCCCTCCGCCCCCTCAAAAGAGGGGGGCGAAGAGTCGTAGGAGGCAAGTGCCTCCAACACTGCGGACAACGCCCCACTCCTCCTCTCTCTAATTTGGGGGTTCGGATTGCGGAGGAGCCTCCGCTCCAACACTCCGCAAAGAGTGGCCACATCCCCCTCCTCATGCTCCTGCAGAAATCTCCGCAAGAGCGGGAAGGAGTGGGGGAGGAGCCCCCGGTAACCCCAACAATTCCACCGTAATGGACATCTGATCCCCCTCTTTGTTAGGGACCTTAGTCTCCCACCTAAGGGGGGGATCCGTCTCCTCCCCCCTCCTGGCCTTTAAGGCCACTGGGGCGGCGTCCTGAAGGGACGCCGCCTCCGCCTTCTCATTGATCTTTTTTGCCACAGGGGCGGCGTCCAAGAAGGCCGCCGCCCCAACCTCCTTTTCGGTCAGCATTGTAAGGCTGACCGAGGGGAGGAGGCGGGAGAACTTGGCATCAACACCATCCCCACCTCCTCCCCTTCTTCCACCACAACGGAGAGGGGGGGACGTTTCCCCCTCCCTCCTACCCATAAGAGAGAAAGAGGATTCCTCCTCCCTCCCCTCTTCCTCCGCCTCGGGGAGCCCATGGAGGGCAAACGCTCCACGGAGGCCGCCCCCAAGCCAGCATCCGAACCAGCCTCAGGGACGACCTCCATGGAAACGTCCGTTTGAGGAGGGATCATTTCGACCGAAGGCGAGGGCCCCTCCCAGATACAACCGGGGAGGGGGGTGAGCCCCCCTCTCCTTCCTCCGTTTCCGCCTCCCTCCCCCGCAACGGGGAGGGACCACAGGGCACCCGCTCCCATCGATCCGGTGGCGAGCGGGTAGCCCCGCGTCTGCACACTAGGGGCAGTGTGCGGCCGGCGCCGCACACGCCCCCACATGGTGCCCGTCCCCGCCACACCGAAGACATGAACTGCCCCGGTCGACGGTGGACGGGCACCATCTCCTAATGTGCCCCCGCCCCAGGCACCTATAGCACCTGGGGGGAGCACTTACCTCCGGGGAGGTCTGCGTCCCGACAGAACGGGACGCAGGCCTCCCCACACCTCGAACCGCCGAGGCGTAGGACCCGAGAATCGGGCCCACGCCTCCCGAGCGACTCGGGGGGACGAAACCCCCCGAGCACGCGCACCTCTTCCCACCAAGTTCCTCCTCTAGGAGGAGGAGGAATGTCTCCACAGTCTTCCGGATCAGAGTCCGGAAGACCCCGTCACACCCCGCAGTAGCAGAGTAGTGCGGGGGGCCTGCGTCGCACCGCCCGTCGTCCGATGACGACGTGGGGGGAGCCGGGACTCTACCCCCCCCCCCCCACGCCGGCCCCTGGGGCTCCGAGACCCCTGGGGCGGTACGTTCGACACTTTTTTATTCATCTTAATCCATAAAATGTAATTTTTTTACGTGGTTGTCTTCCACGGGAGGTTACATCGGAGACTCCACTCCTAGGTCGGCTGGGATAACCCTCCTCACGAGCCCGACCTGCCCGGGTTTTTTAACATGGTTTTCCTTCCATGTGTGCGCTCTTAGACCCCTGGGATTTCTCCCAGGGAAGCCCCTCCACCACGGCAAGGTGGCGCACAACGGAGGGGGGAGCACCTTCACCTCCCCCTTCTGATGCGTTCCGCCTCCTCCTTCTGCGTCATGACTTTGACGCAGAAGTCGGAGACGGCCCGCCACTTGACCTCTCCCTCCAGCATTTGGCGTACCAAAGCCGGAAGAGAGAGGTCGTGGCCGCGAGGCCTCTATCCTGGGGGAGGGAGTGGTTACACTCCCTCCCTAAATGATTACCAAACCTCGGGGAAGGCCGGGTCACCACCGACCTTCCCCCGCCCCCCCCAGATGTTAGGAGGGGGGCCGCCCCCGGGTGTTGTTGGGGCAAGAGGTGGCTGGGGGCCCCCGCCCCCAGTCACCTCTTCTTTTTCCGCTTTCCCACGACTTTAGGTGGACCGACAGAGGAAGAGGAGGAAGAAGGAACTCCCCCCCCGCCACTGACGTCGAGCCCAGCCGCGGAAGAGCGGTCAGCCTCTTGGCTATGATTAGGGAGGGGCACCGCCGGGACCTCAACCCCCTCAGAGGGGAGCAAGGGAGAATTCCCAGGGGGCACCTCCGGCACCTTTGCCCACGAGTTTTTGTAGCGGGGCAAGTCGAAACCCCTGTTAGCACAGAGGCTCGTCAACGTCATCCGGTCAACCGCCCACTTCATCTTCTCGCGGCTGACCGGGCGGTGGAGACAACGGAGCATCTCCTTCTCCCCCTGCTCACGAGCGAGGATTACCTCCTCCGCATCCTCCAGAATAAGAGAAGACAAAACCTCCCAGACCTCCTGGGACACTTCGCTACCGAGGAGAACCTTAATTCCCCCCTCGGGTGTCCTATTGTTCTCATTCCCCTTGGCCCCGTCTTTTCCTCCTCTGCCACCCCTACTACTCTTAAAGGGGTGGATGCATCCTCCTCAGAAACCGAGGGGGGGAAGAGTAGGAACCTCTCCCCCCCCCCGCACTCCTCCACATCCATAGGGGCTCCAAAGGGCCCCGCTGGGGTGAGTCCCACAGTGACCCCCGCGGAGAGCATACACTCCTCTTGCTGCTCCGCGGGGGAATCAACCTCCATGGTTTCCACCTGGGGAGGAGACACCCCGACCAGCGGGGGCGCCTCCCCAGGTGCCACAGGAGGGGGTATGACCCCCCTTAAACCTCCTTCTCCTCTTTCCTCCCCCATTGCGGGGAGGGACCACCGGGCACCCGCCCCCACCAATCCGGTGGGAGGCGGGAAGCCCCTCCTCATAACACTTGGGGCAGTGTGCGGCCCTAGCCGCACACGCCCCAACGTGGTGCCCTTCCACCCCGCACCGGAGGCAACAATTGCCCCGGTCGGTGGTGGAAGGACACCACCGACTTATATGCCCCCTCCCCAGGCACTTAAAGCACCTGGGGGGGACACTAACCTCCAGGGGGGTCTGAGTCCCAATCGTCCTAGAGGACTCAGACTTCCCCCTCCTCCTCACGACCGAAGCATAGGTCCCGGAGACCCGAGAACCAACGCTTCCCGTGTTACTCGGAGGGGCAAGCCCCCCCGAGTACACACAACTACACCTCCGCTCCTCCTCCTCAAAAAGGCGGAGAAGCCCAACTAGAGCTCTCCGGACCAGGGTCCAGAGAGCCCCACCATCCCCTGCAGTAGCCAAATAGTGCGTGGCGCCTGCGTTGCACGCCCCGCACCGCCCGTCGTCCGATGACGACGTAGGGGGGATCGGGACCATACCCCCCCTACGCCGGCCTCTGGGGGTCCGACACCCCTGAGGCGGTAAGTTTGCTCCTTTTTTCGACATTTCATCCATAAAATTGTAATTTTTTATCGTGGTTGTCTTCCACAGGAGGTTACTTCGGAGACTCCCCTCCTAGGCCGGTTGGTATCACCCACCTCATGAGTCCGGCCTACCCGGGTTTTTTAACATTCCTTCCATGTGTGCGCTCTTAGACCCCGGGGATTACTCCCCGGGGAGCCCCTCCACCACGGCAAGGTGGCGCACAACGGAGGGGTTAAATGGTTGGTAGTGCCGTCAATAGACGACAAGTGCCTACCAGTATATGTGTCCATCCTTGTCAAGGGGAGTGCTAAACTTCTCTCCTTTCATACAACACTCAATGAGACACCCTATGCGTGGAAGTCGCGGCACTTACTGGGTGAGACATTAGTAATGAATTTAATTAATATAATTAGATTTATGTATTTCTTTAGATTTCATGTTTTCCTTTTTTTTTATTTCATTTTCTACTACCTTTTCCATCTCTTCAGCAACAGTGTCTTGTTGCATATTAGAGAGATATATATATAGCAAGAGTGCAATGAAACAACAATTTATAGAAAGATTTATTGTATAATAAAATGGTAAGTATTGTTAAAAATAATGATAATATTGGAATATATTGTTGCGCCCGCGCCCGGTCACCCGGTACGCAATGAAGATGCGTACCGGAGGATGTTTCCTGTTCCCTGGCGACGCCTGTTTACGCGTTGCCAGGCGCGTTGTTGTTAACGGCCTGTCAAACGGGGTTGACGCTTGTATTATTTTTTCGGCATTAAACCATTTATTAATTAATTACCGGAGTGGTTATTCCGCCTCGGCGGGGAGTGTTGTGAGCGCGAGTGTGCGTGTGCCGGTGTTGTTACTTTTCGGCGCGGAGGCGCAACATTTTGGGGGCTCGTCCGGGATTCGGACGGACAACGAGCTATTCTGTGATATTGCGAGGGAGATGGCGACAGCGCACTCTCCGGCGAAGACTCGCTCCCGAGCCGCGGTGATGGCTGCGACGGAGCCGAGTCCTCTCGAGGCCGTCCTCCAAGAGCTCCGACAGCTGCGCGAGGAGCGCCGTCAGGAGCAGACGCAGTTCCAGCATTTCCGGGACGACGTGGAGGCGCACTTCAGGGAACGCGACGCGGCTTTCTCGCGCCTCGAGCGGCTTACCACCAATCAGCTAAGTCCTTCCAATAATATTTCTTCTGCCGAAAATTCTTCTGCGATGTCACATTTTGCCGGCGCGGGCGAGAGCGTGTGTGCGGGGCACGCGACGCGTAGCTTGAAACTAGCCGGACGTCTTTGTCAGGGCCGCTTCGCGTAATACTGGCAGGAAAGCGTCTGCTTCGGGGAGCGATGCGGACGCGGGCGACCGCGGGGGTGTGTCCCTTTTAGATGGGAGCCGAATATTTTGTTAATTTAAGATATTTTAAGATAGACACGAGCTCTGTTGCGTCTGCTCTAAGAATAATCTCGTGAGCGGATCGAAAACGCAGGTTCGGTTTGGTTTGAGAAATAGTTTCTCTAGAACTTTCTTTGCTTAGCACGGACATTTCCGGGATTATGTTTTGGGGGACGATTTTCTTATCAAAAGTGAATTTGGAATTTGTTTTCGGGTTGTCTTTTGAGAAGGGGTGTTGTCGTCTTAGAATCTTTGAGCCGGTTGAATAATCTTCGAAGAATGAGGGGAGGAGCTCCCCGTTCGCTGGGTTGGTCGGAGGTCGTACAGAAGTTCAAAAGTTAATGCGGGTTGACTCGCGCTGCGTTTTCGAGAGACGCATGGGGGAGGCTTAGGCGTCGCGATCGGAGCCCGGGGTGATTTAAGTGGAGTTGAGTTTCTGTTTTGTTTTCTTTTCATATTAAACAGGATGTTGCGAGAACAGCGGACGGCGCTCGTCGGGGAAGGAGGAGGAAGCCCGTCAAAGAGGCGGACGAAGCTTGAAGAACTCTTGCAAGACGAAGACTGCCTCGCCCACGGTTTTTACCCTGTGGTTTTTCCGTGGGACTTAGGGCGAATGCCGAGGCAGGGACTTGGGGAGTCCTGCGGGACGTAGGTGCCACAGGGCGTTTTCCACCCTCCTTGTCCGAAGAACGAAGACTCAAGAGTCAAAACTCAAGAGTCAAGACTCAAAAGTCAGAAAGCAAGAGCGAGCTAATGAGGACGCGAGGGCGCGGAAAGCAGCGTCGAAGACACGGGACTGAGGAGGACGGAGCCCGGTAACCCGCAGCTCGGGGTAGGGCAGGAAGCCGTCCGAAGCTTGCGGGTCTAGGGACGAGAGGTCCCGTGAAGAGAATTCCGCGGCTTCTCCTTGGAAGCCGGCTGGGGGCCAACTCGATACCCGTGAGGAGGGTTGAGCCACCCTGGAGCCGGTTGGGGGAAGGTCGCAAGGCTGCGTCTCCCTGGAGCCGGTTGGGGGTCTACTTGGAGTAGTACCGCCCTGGAGCCGGTTGGGAGAGAGGAAACTTCTTCTGCCCTTCAAGGATTGTCGGGGGCGACAATCTGAGAAGAAGGGGAGCAGTATTGCGCCCGCGCCCGGTCACCCGGTACGCAATGAAGATGCGTACCGGAGGATGTTTCCTGTTCCCTGGCGACGTCTGTTTACGCGTTGCCAGGCGCGTTGTTGTTGTTGACGGCCTGTCAAACGGAGTTGACGCTTGTATTATTCTTTCGGCATTAAACCGTTTATTAATTAATTATCGGAGTGTTTATTCCGCCTCGGCGGGGAGTGTTGTGAGCGCGAGTGTGCGTGTGCCGGTGTTGTTACTTTTCGGCGCGGAGGCGCAACAATATATATATCTATGTATAATAGTGAAAAAAAGGAAAGAGATAATTTACAATAATGTAAGGTTGCAAATAGGTATCTAGTAGCGCAAAAATTATAAGATAAGAAAAGTGTTCAAAATTGGCGGGACGTCACACTAGCGTCAAAAAGTGCGCGAAATTGCAAATGTGAAAAAGGATACAAATTAAGTCAAATGGGAGGTCCCGGGGGCGAAGCCCCCTGGTTAGGAGGTTGGGGGGCGAAGTCCCCCTCACCTAACCTAACTCCCCTATCACAAAACGAGTTCTGTTACGAAAAAAAATTTGCCGTCACGTACGACTTATCGCGGATTTAAATTTTATATTAATTAACTTGTTACTAATAAAGTGCACAAAATTTGAATGACTTGTCAAATAAATCTTCGCCTTACTAAATCGATGAGTCTACGGTATACTAAAAATGATAGAAAAGATTAGCACAGACTCCTGACGCAAGGTGAGGGGACGCGTGGTGATTCGCGAGTAGAGGCGTCCTACCTCGCGTAGAAATCTCACCGATCTATTCGGTACATTTCAATCGAACGACGTATCGATATCGTTGGAAGTAATAGGATGTAATAGGATATCATTTCACTGGTAATAGTTTTAATAGTAAAACAGCAAAAGAAATAATATTTCAGATTATACATAAAGCAGAAGCAGTGGGCTTTCATGTGAATTTTATAACTTCGGACATGGGTCCAGGAAACATTGGACTGTGGAAACTGTTAGGAATAAGCACAGGAAGAGATAATAAAATTACCAACTGTATCGTACATCCTTGCGATGTAAATAGATATTTGTATGTTATTGCCGATCCACCTCACCTCCTAAAAAATCTGAAACAAGCTTTGATTAGTAATAAAGTAATAACCATTTCCGCAAATATCGTTCATAAATATAAGTTACCGATAAATAAAATATACTTAAAACACTTTGATGAACTGCTAACTATTCAAGAAAATTCAGAACTATTATTAACACTTAAGCTTAAAGTCGCTGATATTAAATGTACAAACAATTTTAGTAAAATAAAAGTAAACAAAAGTAGAAATGTTTTTTCGAACGATGTTTGCAGTTCATTGCAATTATTAGCACACGAACGCAACAATTCCGATTTTTATATTACTGCATGGTTTGTGATACTTATATATAAATGGTTCAATCTGATGACATCTAGAACTTGGTCAACTAGCGCTTGGTAAAAAAGTAGAACATATATATATTGAAAATATTGCATTTTTACAAGAAATTATTGATATTTTTATACAACTGCAAATAGAAAATGGCAAATTTAAACCCGTACAGAGAGGCATTATTATAACTACTACATCTATAATTCAATTAACTGAATACCTTCTTGAACACAAAAACATGCAATTTATTTTAACTCCTAGATTTACACAAGATTGCATAGAAAATCTTTTTTCACAAATCAGATTAAAACATGTAATAGCACATCAATTACAATTTATTCAAGACTTAAAACTTATTTCTATATCTATTATATAAAGAATAAAAAAAAAAAGAAATTACATTTAATGTTACAAATAAGTATTATATCTCGCTATAATAAATAACCTAATTTTCTCTATTAGGTACTTGAATAAGTTTCCGCCGTTTACTTATAAATAATGTTAGCAGTACTGTGCATGTAGTTTAAAATGGTAATACATCCATATAGAAGTATTACAATCATGCTTTAATATTCAGTATTGCCATTTGATTGCAGTGTAAACAATGAATTTTTCTACTGCATTGAAAATGTCCAATTTTGTACCGACAAAACAGCATTTGCGAGAGATCTTACTCCATTATTTCATTTTAAAGAAAAGTGCAGCTGAAAGTTATCGTTCGCTTGTGGAATATTATGGTGATAATGTTCTATCCGAAAGAAGTTGTAGAAAATGGTTCCAACGATTTAAAGATGATGACTACGACGTGAAAGACAAAGAACCCTCTGGTGCACCAAAAAAGTTTGAAGATAAAAAGTTGAAAACATTACTGAACGAAGATCCACATCAAACGCTTAAGGAATTGTCAAAATCATTAAATGTCGATGAATCGACTATAAACAAACACTTAAAAAGTAATAGAATTTATTCATAAACAAGACTACTGGGTGTCACATGTTTTGAAAGACAGAGATGTTGAAAAACGTTTAACCATGTGCGAATTGTTATTTCAAAGACAGAAAAGAAAGTCATTTTTGCATCGAATCGTTACTGGCGATGAAAAAATGGATTCATTACGATAATCCAAAAAGAATAAAATTATGAGTGAATCCTGGTCAGCTATCAAAATCAACAGCAAAACGGGGTATTCATAGAAGAAAGGTCATGCTGAGTATTTGGTGGGATCAAAAAGGTGTGATATACTACGAGCTGCTGAAACCGAGTGAAACCTGCTGATCACTGCTCGCTATCGAGAACAAATAGTCTATTTGAGTCGATCATTGAAAGAAAAACATGGAGAATATGCCAAAAGGTATGACAAAGTCATTTTTCAACATGACAATGCTCGACCGCATGTAGCGAGATTGGTTAAGGAAACATTAGAACTGCTCGGATGGAATGTGTTACCTCACCCGCCGTACTTTGCGCCATCGGACTACCATTTGTGTCGATCGATGCAACATGATCTTTCGGAACAGCATTTCACTTCTTGTGAGGATATTAAAAATTGGCTCGATGAGTGGATCAGCTCAAAAGAGGAACATTTTTTTATTGTGGAATCCATTTGTTGCTGAAAAGTGGCAAAATGTTATAACTAATGACGGAAAATACTTTGAATGATGTATTGTTTATTCTTCTATTTTACTAAGTTATATAAATTGGAACAAAAAACGGTAGAAACTTATTCAAGTACCTAATATTATCATGTGTGGCAGGTGTGGCATGCTCCTCTGTATTCAAATTATTATCTTGAAGTTTCTTTAATATATTCTATAAGCGCTCTTTTGCATGGGCTAACCATACTTTTGTTGGAGCTGTAATTTGCTCATCGGTTGCAGTACCATGAGCTTGTCTTATTATTATACCTGGAAAAATAAATATATAAGAGATGTTGATAACGTAATTGCATTTGCATGATTGCATTTGAAATCAATCAAGTAAACAATTGAGCAAACAAATATCTCTTTCCACTAATAATAGGTTTCCTAACCTGTTATACCAGTCAACTTTAACAATTAATAACAATATTTCACTTCGCGGTGCAGAGCAACAATTTCTACATATTCGTGTTGAAAGGGTAAAAATACACAATATTGCAAAGTTGAAGCAAATCAATGAAGATATGCTTCTCCTTCAGTATTACCGATAAAAGTAATCATACCCAATAGCAAGTATATATCAAACCTGTACACAAAGCATTATCTTCTACTCCAATACAATTTCTAATGCAAATAATAACTTACATATTATAAAATCTTGTATCTCCCTTTATCTTCACTGGTCCTCCACTACAGAATGCTACTGTGCAAATGAGATGATGTGCTAAACAGATGACGAGGCAGCCACGTGACGTGTGTCCATTACATCTGAACTTTTTGCACTCTATTGCACTAGTTTACTTGTCTTCTTTCATCACAAATCACACGTTAATAACACGTTTTGGTTCCTACTAGATGGAGAATTATAGCGTATATAGTATAGTATAGCGTACATGTGTCTTCTCAAATTGAAATCATGTGAATTTAAGTTTGTAAGATTGAAATTATAAATTTAAAATTGTATATATAAGATCATGAGTTTTCAACTGTGAAATCAAAACAAAATGTGTAATCTTCTATATAATTTTCAGGCAATCAGAATTATATATATTTGAAAATCAATTTTGCAATTGTTTGGCTCAGAAATAATGAATTAAAAATGATTTTCAATATACTCTTGTGTTTATTGAACAATATAAAACATAACATGTCGATATGTATACATATATTATTATTACTAATATTATCTTAAACTAAGTTTATCTGTTTTCTTTGGAACAACATATGTACTACATCGAATAACGTTGGGATGGCATTCGGCTTCAATTTCTTCCAACCGTCTGCTCGACGGGCTTCAAATTGTGAATCTTCAAAATGTTTCTGGAAAAAATGTGAGGAGTGTTACTAAGGCACTAGATTATATAGGTATTCTCATCTCCGCCATTTTGGTTTCTACTAGATGGAGAATTATCGCATATATAGTACAGTATAGCGTATAGATTATATAATCTAGTGCCTTAGTGTTACACATGTACGCTATACTATACTATATACGCGATAATTCTCCATCTAGTAGGAACCAAAATGGCGGAGATGAAAATACCTATAATCTAGTGCCTTAGTGTTACATATTTTATCTTAGTTTTACCCATAGACATAGTAAGTATAGACTGAGCATCCTTTGTATAAGCGGTGATGCATACGATGAGAGAGAGAAAAGATATTAAGATGAGTTTCTCTCTCTTTTCAATGCCGAAGAGTGGGAGTGCCGATGAGGAGAAGTGCTCCCCACTCTCCGGCATTGAAAAGAGAGAGAAACTCATCTTAATATCTTTTCTCTCTCTCATCGTATGCATCACCGCTTATACAAAGGATGCTCAGTCTATACTTACTATGTCTATGGTTTTACCAGAGAGAAGACTGAGAGACGCCACGGGCCGGTTTTAGGTGATCCCTGAAAGCGATACGCCCTCTGTGGACATTAAAACGTGCACATTGAACTACATAGCCAATGTCCACGAATGTTCCCAATGGTAACGCATAATGTGCACATTTCTGGTTGCGTTCCGTGCTATGTCTACGGATAATGGTTCTGTTCCGTGCTATGTCCACGGATAATGGTTCTGTTCCGTGCTATGTGCACGAAATGTAGATAATACAGTTTTATACTTTTCTGTAACAATAAGATATATATCTTAGACCATCCACCTTATATATTAAGTAATATAAATTAAAATAATTGCTGGGTCAAGGCTTTAAGAGTAAAAAATAGTTTACATTAATTAATTAATAAGCATTTAATAAACATTTAAATCAAATAATACTAAGAAAATTACTTGTCAAATCTATACTAATATTATAAAGAGGAAAGATTTGTATTTTTGTATGTTTGTAACGAATTGGCTCAAAAACTACTGGACCGATTTCAAAAATTCTTTCACCATTTGAATGCTACATTATCACTGATTAACATAGGCTATATTAATTATCTATTATCTATTATCTATTAATCTATTATCTATCTATCTATCTATCTACTATCTATCTATTTATCTATCTATTATCAATTAATTATTTTTTATTTTTTATTTTTATTTTTTTTTTTCTATACTATAAAGAGGAAATAATAATATAATAATAATAATAATAATAATAATAATAATAATAATATAATATAATCTATACTAATATTATAAAGAGGAAAGATTTGTATTTTTGTATGTTTGTAACGAATTGGCTCAAAAACTACTGGACCGATTTCAAAAATTCTTTCACCATTTGAATGCTACATTATCACTGATTAACATAGGCTATATTAATTATCTATTATCTATTATCTATTAATCTATTATCTATCTATCTATCTATCTATCTATCTATCTATCTATCTATCTTCTATCTATCTATCTACTATTATCTTCATCATCTATCTATCTATCTATTATTATTATTTATCTATTTTTATTTTTTTTTTTTTTTTTTTTTTTTTTTTTCTATACTATAAAGAGGAAATAATAATAATAATAATAATAATAATAATAATATAATATAATATAATCTATACTAATATTATAAAGAGGAAAGATTTGTATTTTTGTGTGTATGTTTGTAACGAATTGGCTTAAAAACTACTGGACCGATTTCAAAAATTCTTTCACCATTTCAATGCTACATTATCACTGATCAATATAGGCTATATTAATTACTAGCATGCCCTGTCTCGGCTTCGCTCGAGATAATAATGTGACCGAAATCATACGTATTAGAAGTGAATTATTCGATCGATATCATAATTTCGGTCACACTATTATCTCGAGCGAAGCCGAGACAGGGCATGCTAGTTACATATAAAAAATAAAAAATTATTAAATAACTATCATCGCAAACGTTTCGGTCTTTCTCATTTCGTCGACCATCTTCAGCGAATTATTCGTTTACCGTTAAATAATTCGCTGAAGATGGTCGAAATGAGAAAGACCGAAACGTTCGCGATGATAGTTATTTAATAATTTTTTATTTTTTATATGTAATTTGACAAGTAATTTTCTTAGTATTATATGATTTAAATGTTTATTAAATGCTTATTAATTAATTAATGTAAACTATTTTTTACTCTTAAAGCCTTGACCCAGCAATTATTTTAATTTATATTACTTAATATATAAGGTGGATGGTCTAAGATATATATCTTATTGTTACAGAAAAGTATAAAACTGTATTATCTACATTTCGTGCACATAGCACGGAACAGAACCATTATCCGTGGACATAGCACGGAACAGAACCATTATCCGTAGACATAGCACGGAACGCAACCAGAAATGTGCACATTATGCGTTACCATTGGGAACATTCGTGGACATTGGCTATGTAGTTCAATGTGCACGTTTTAATGTCCACAGAGGGCGTATCGCTTTCAGGGATCACCTAAAACCGGCCCGTGGCGTCTCTCAGTCTTCTCTCTGGTTTTACAGCGACAAACATTTTAACAGTAAATGTACCTCACACAAATGCAGTCTCCGTTGGTGCCCACTTATCTCCACGCCGCACATTTTGTACCCACGTTGCTCCCCGGAAACCCTCTGGGAATCTGAACAGTTTATATCCTTGTTCAGACCTGTTGCTGCAATTAATTGCAACGCAGCAAGACATTTTGACATTTCAATTTGCCCATTGACAATTCTGACAATCTTTAAAATAGACCTGCAAAAAATTAATATCAATGTTTCACAATGCACACAATAACGAGTATAATATAAATGACATAATTAAAGTTTCGATTGCCTCAATTCTGTGAAAATATCAAAATAATTATTGGTCTCTGAAATAGACATGACAAATTGAGGTTATCTAGACATTATCGGTACATTCGAGTTCGAAATCGATGGAAAGAATTTCAAAATAAGTTTCATATTATTATAGAGCAATATCATTATCGATGTTCATATCGCTCTCATAATTTTTTATTGCTTTTCAACAATACATACCCTTTTGGTTGATACGACTTGGTCAGCGACTTCACAATACGAGTCCAAATAAAAGATACAATGCACATTCACTATAGATTAATGACAGCGCAACTTTTTAAAGTGCATAGACGCGATCACTTCACCTTTTTATATTATATATTACAATACTTTTTTATCAATAATTGACGTGTTACACATGTACGCTATACTATACTATATACGCTATAATTCTCCGTCTAGTAGGAACCAAAATGGCGGAGATGAGAATACCTATATAATCTAGTGCCTTAGTTATATTAAACCTACCGCACACGGTGCTTGTTTTCTTGCTGAATCCACTAATATTCTATAAATGCAGCAATCAGAACCAAGTATTTCATCAAATCTGTGGTGGGTTTACTGTTCGTATACTTATGATATTCGAAAAATGTACGGAATATTACGGATAAACTCAGTATATTTCAGGAATATGTTATTCCATATATTGTCAGATAATTGGATGCAGTAGATCCTATAGATCAGACCTGCACAACTCAGGCGGGCCGACAAGCCAAGTAGTAAAGCCGCGATATTTCCGACGTCCCCACTACTGACCGCGCGCCTCTTCCCGCGCGCCTCTCCCGCCCGTCTCTCCCGCACGTCTCTTCCCGCGCGTCTCTTCCCGCGCGCCTTGACGAGGAGACTTCTCCGCCAGCGCGGTAGGCGAGAGTGGAGGAAGCTTCCCCGCTACGAATGAAGGAAGTGGAAGAAACGTGATAGCCAAGCGTGGCTACGGGGCCGCCAGTTGTGCAGGCCTGCTATAGATATATGATTCGTGATATACCGTGAGTGATATTCTGCGAATATCATCAGTATATTATATACGTCTTGTAATGAATTCAGTATATTTGAATGATATCATGTGCTGTCTGGGTCTTATTACGGTGTGATATGTATATACACTCACGGACATTGATTTGTTCCCCTTTCCGCGGGGCAAAGGGAATATGGAGAATATTTGTGGCGCCATCCAGCGGCGGCGACTAACCGCCTTCGATTTATCGACCTAATTATCAACCGCTAGATAACATGGGTTAATAATACGCGACTTTTTCTTACAAAAATAAATAAATGTATATATATGTATACATTTCATCTTATTTATTTATTTTTGTAAGAAAAAGTCGTGTATTATTAACCCATGTCATCTAGCGGTCGATAATTAGGTCGATAAATCGAAGGCGGTTAGTCGCCGCCGCTGGATGGCACCACAGATATTCTCCATATTCCCCTTGCCCCGCAGAAAGGGGTCACGGAACAAATCAATGTCCGTGAGTGTACATAGGCCTAGTTTACATCGAGCACTTGATACGCGTATCAAGTAGTATATTTGAGCTGATCAGCCAATAGCTGAATCAATGTACTAGTTATTTACTATTTGATACGCGTATCAAGTCCACGATGTAAACGTAGTCATACATACAATACGAGTAGTGAGTTGTTATCACCGTTGGGATTGGCGTCGCCATTACCGATGATCACTTTTCCCCTCACCGCTCTGGCTGCACCCCTGCGAATTTACACTCCATTCATGTATTCTTAGATCCATGGGCTACGTTTACATCGTGGACTTGATACGCGTATCAAATAGTAAATAACTAGTACATTGATTCAGCTATTGGCTGATTAGCTCAAACATACTACTTGATACGCGTATCAAGTGCTCGATGTAAACTAGGCCATGGCCCCTATCGTAAGAAAAAGCATGACAACATGTACGGTGCAGACATAGCTTCCCGGGGCAGATCTGTCCTTTTCTTTTGATCGTTTGGTGGGGATGAGAGACGATCAAAAGAAAGGGGCAGATCTACCTCGGGAAGCTATGTCTGCATCGTACATGTTGCCATGCTTTCTCTTACGGTAGGGGCCGGTCTATGCTTATGACACATTTTTTAGACGATAAGAAGGCATCTTATAGACGTCTCAGAAAAGATTTATAGCGTTTTTCACTGGATAGCACTGAGTGCGCACCGAAAACTCGTTGAGTTTAGACGGCACTGTCCGAGTGCACTGAAAGTGCGAATTTCTTGCACTTCCAGCTAAACATGTTTGTTACTCTCAGTGCAGTTCTGTGCATATTTTATCGCTCTGAATATAAATTACATAATTAATTATGGAAGGATTTACTATTAATTTTAAGGTGATGACATATTAAGCTTAACTCTCGATCCAAGTGAACAAGATTTATATGATAAATTAAAGAGTAATATATACATACATATATCCGCTTTTGGTTTTTGAGGTTGTTCGAAAAAAATGTTGATGAGAATTTTATTTCACGAAAACAATCCAGAGTAAAGAACGTTTTAATTTCTTTTCTTTGTACAGTTTGAAAATATAACAATAATTTTATTTAGTTCATTCTGTATGTACTAGAGTATAAACAATATTTCGAGTATCTGGAACGACCTATAGTGTTTTTTACGATTAATTTTTGTGTATTCTTTTGAATTCCAGCTTGTGAAATACATATCATTT
The DNA here is from genome assembly GCA_901521435.1 of Crematogaster levior. Lineage (NCBI taxonomy): Eukaryota > Metazoa > Arthropoda > Insecta > Hymenoptera > Formicidae > Crematogaster > Crematogaster levior. The sequence continues at coordinate 25,145 of CABEGB010000179.1, forward strand.
CACAATGTACATAAAAGAAAATATTAAAGTTCAAATATTAATCGTGGATCTCGCGCAGCCATATTGCACTGAACTGGCACCGTCTCTCAGAGCTCGTGCCGAATTCTTGCACTAAAGTGCGAAAACTCAGCACTAGGCTTTCCAGTGAAACAGAACGCACCGTTTTAATGCGCACCGAAATCCCCAGTGAAACACATTGCCCAAGGCGAGTGCGCACTCAGTGCGCACCAGTTCTCCCAGTGAAAAACGCTATTATTTTGGATCTATTTTTACTCTTAATCTAGGGAATTCTTGATCGGCACGGGATATTCAAATGTATATAAAACATACAAGTGAAGTATACCATATATGGAAGTTATATTATATTCATATTTTTCAAAAACAAAAGCAGTATTTAACTGCTGTTTTGTTAGTATTTTTTATGGGTGGTCGCTGATTGGTCACAACTATAGATATAGTCACAACTATAGATACTTCTGCTTCCTCCACTTTATTAATCCCTATACGTCCTGTACATAAACATAGAACACGCAATAATAAGGCCTAAACACAATAAAAAACACAGGCAATAGGAACAGAGAATATCGAGTGAAAGCCCACCAATCAGAAAAACTTTTGGGTTGGCTTTCACTTGCTATCGCTATTCCCTGTTTTTATTGCTTGTGTTTTTTATTGTGTTTAGATCTATATTGTCTGAATCCATTATCGATAATATTCACGAGAGCCGTTATTATCAATAAATATTGTGAAATTAGTTTGGTAAAAACATGGATGACTCAAATAAAATGGTAGTTTTAAAATGGCAGCTTACAGAATATACGGAAAACCGAGCATGAACCCATTGACGTACTGGACGAAGCGTAAGGTCAATGTTAGGGCAAGGGGACCGATATCAGCGGGACTGGGGATCGGCCATATTGTCTGGCGACATTTTGGCGCCCTGTTTAAAATTTGATATATACAGGGTGACCAATGGGAATGTGTTGAAAATAAATAGTTATTACTTCGTAACAAATAGGCCGAATAAAATGAATTTGTTCGCGACTGAACGGATCAGTCAGGATAGAGAGAAATGGACGAGCACTCACACACAATTAACTGACACGCAAGTTTAATCGAAACAAATTAATAAAGTATATTTACAAAGTCAATAAAGTTATGTACAAAGATATTTACACTTTACAGTTCAATGTGCACAGGGCGTACACGTTTCGCACACGGCACTGGACCGCGCGAGTGTCCGTTCCGAGACGGTAACGAGAAGTCCGAGCGCGGGAGTCGCGGACCGAACCGACACGCGTGGAGCAAGCGACTCCAACGAAGGCGCGTGTTGCACGGCAGAGCAAGCAACTCTGCTATGCGAATGCAAGCAAAGGATAAAGGCGTTATCCTTGCAGTGTCCGAAATATTCGTGCGAATACTCGAAAATCGTAACTGTAAGCGTGCGGGTCGTACCTCGATCGAATCTTAGCAGACTGGCCCTCGTCCCCACTCTGCTTCCGTTTTTATACTGCGCTTTTCTGGAATGTTCCTTCCTGTCGTCACTTCCTCTTGAAGGAAATGACGACATAAAAGGAACACTCCAGAAAAGCCAGGAAGATTCGGTATAAACAATTATACATAAATATAATTATAAGGAACTAATTGGGGACGATGACTCAGGGCTTTTGAATTTCAGACAGCGGCAGCGCCGCCGTCTCGCTACTTTAGCGCGCTCCGCGTGAGCGCGGCTAAGTTCGATACTGTATGATGTTGGGACATAAGTCCCGTGCGCAGTGCGAATGGAGAGCAACGACAGCGATGTGTGCGATGTAACACACATCACTGCCGCTACTCTCCATGCATTTTGTAGCTGCATTGCACCACCTATGTTGCACAGGCCATGCAACACAGGCGATGCAATGCAGCGTGATGAGGGCCTTGCGGAGCCCTTCGTTCGCTCGCGAACATTCCGCCCGCCTCCGGTTATACCGGACGAAATGCTATTTGCATCGGCGTGTGACGAGCGGCTAATAGTCGCGCGAGCCGCGACGCGGTGTCGTGAGCGGCGCGAGTGCACCTCGCGACAAGGAGGTGCACCCGCGAGGTGTGCTTGACTCGCGACGCACGTGGTCGCTGCGTGCCGGGTTTCGCGTCAGCTGATCACGCACGTACGCGACTGAGCTGTGAAATGCCGACTGAATTTGCGGCGTAGTAACGACGAGACGCGTGTACGGCAACACGCAGCGTGGTGTCGTCGCGAGTGTATTCGCGTGTGTTTGAGTCCGCGAGTGCATGAGAAATGTGGTGAAATGAAGTGTAACAATGTGACATGAGAAGTGATCCGGTGAACATTGAGTACCGAACACGAATGTAGTGAGATGTGATGAAGAGTGAACAATGAAGGTGAGAGTGTGTGAAATAGTATGGTGAATGTGAATAAAAGTGCTTACGTGTCCCCCGTGGTTGCAGAGCCGGGAGGACCCGCCGTGCCTCGTGCGCTTTGCGATGTGCCCACCTCGTCTCGGTGAAGCGCCACGAGTTTGCTGACCGGTCGGGTGATTGTTGAGGTGGCCGTTTTCACCTCAACGACGCGAATCTGGCCGTCGCGGCCAGGATGGACGGCGACAATGTGTGCAAGTGGCCACTTCGTGGGCGACGTCAGCTCGCTGCGCACGAGACACGGCTGGCCCTCCTGCACCGGCTCCGTTGAACGCTGCCACTTGGGGCGTTTGGTCAACCGGTGGAGACATTCCTGGGACCACCGACGCCAAAGATGGTCCCTCCGCATCCGGACATGCCGCCAACGCGAACGGCGCTTGGCCGACACATCCGCAAGTGTCGGCTCCGGGACCGCCGGCAACGCAGTGCCGACACGGAAGTGCCCGGGAGTGAACGTGGCGACGGCGTCCGGATCGTCGGACAGGGGGGTGCTCTGCCGCGAGTTGAGGCAGGCGTCGGTGGTCCCAAGTGCTGTTGGGGTGTCGCCGCCCGCCATGGCACGCACCGTAGGCGGTGATGAGCGCGGTCCTCGACGGTGATCTGCCGGTAATTCCCGGCGTAGGCCAGCACCGCGTGCCTCAGACGACCGCCGACCTGCAGTCTTCCCTCGTCGTCGACTAACGGGGTGAGTTCCGCCAATCCCGTGCACCGTAGCGAGGTGCCCCGCGCTAACCGCCTGAGCAGCTCCGGTTTCTCGTCTCGTTGACCAAGGTTGCGCGACGGGAGAGAGAGGAGCGGCCGCGCCTAACGCCCCGGAGACGATCCAGCCGAGGCTCGTCTGCTGCGCGATGGGATTGCGAGGCCCTCCGCGAAGGACACCAGGACCGAGGATGTCGGCGTACACGTCGGCCCCGAGGAGGACGTCGATGGGGTCTGTCTGCTGACGTAAACTCCGGGTCGGCCAATGAAATGCCCTGGAGATGAGGCCACTCATGCCCAGCACCGCTCGTCAGTCCGGCGTGAACGCCGAGTCGGGGAAGCACGATCGCGCGTACGGTGAGTACCTCGCCACCACTCACGCTTGTCAAGTCGAACCGCACTTGTCCGCGCGCGACGCCGGCTTGCCGTCCCCCCACACCGAATACTGCCACCGAGGCTCGCGATCGCGGAAGTCGTAGCCGCTGTACAAGGGCCTCCGAAATGATTGACACCTCCGAACCCTGGTCGATAAGGGCCCGGACGGGGTGAAGTTCGCCATGTCGGTCGCGCACCCGAATCCGCGCGGTGGCTAAAAGGACGGCAGCTTTACCCTCCGGAGGGTGACACGCGAAGTGCGAGGTTATCGCTCCTGCTGCGACGTGGTTCGAGTCTGTCGCGGGCTCGCGAAACGCATCATGCAACGCGGAGTGGTGACGTTTCCCGCACACCGAGCAATCGCGCTTTGACTGGCACTCACCCACCTTGTGCCTCCCCAGGCAGTTGACACACAGCCGCTGATCCTCCACGAAGCGCTTCCTCTCCCCGGCAGTCTTCTGGCGGAAGGCCTCGCAGGACATCAGGAAGTGGTCCTCATGACACAGCGAGCACCTATCCTTCTCCTTCCTGCTGCTCTCCTTCTGCTGGGCCAGGTGAGTTCTCGCAGAGGCTCGCGCAGTCGGCTCGGTCGTCGGGGGTTGCACAGCCTCGAGCGTGTGCAGTCTTCGTTCGAGGAACTCGTGTAGTTCCTCGTAGGTGGGTGGCTTGTTCGTACCACCAATGGCATTCTCCCACTCCCGTCTGGAGCGAGGATCGAGCATCTCCACGGACAGGAAGACGAACAGGTCCTCGCTGCTCGTGATTGGTCGTCCGATGCTCTGAAGTGAGCCGACGGTACTCGTCATGGCATGGAACAGCCTTCGGAGCTCGGTCACCGACTCACTCTTCATCTTAGGCAGCGCTGTATACGCTGCGTAATATGAGCGCACCAGGAGACGTGGATTCTCATAGAAGCGCAGCAGCGCTTCCCACGCCCTGGTGAAATTCCCGTCAGTCGTGGCGAGACTCCGAATCAAGGATTCTGCTTCTCCTTTCAGGCTCACCTTAAGATAGTGGAGCCTAGTTACGTCCGAAATGGAGGGATCGTCCACGATGAGGGACCGAAACAAGTCGCGGAAGGGAGGCCAGTCCTCGTACTTCCCTGAGAAGCTCGGCAGCTGAATCCTCGGTAAGGTCGTCCGAGGAGGCGGAGCTGTTTCCGAGGATGCCGGCTTCACATCCGCTGCGGCGGATTGGTAGTCAAGGAGCAAGGTCCTTTGCTCCAGGTACGTACCCTCTGCGAGACCCATGAGGTCGTTTGTTAAATAATCGTGCGTTTCGAGCTCCTTAGGATAGGAGCGAATCAGCGTCTCGTGATGAGCCTCAAACTTCTCCCATCTCTTGTCGAGAACATGAAGGGTGTTCTTGACCAAGGCCGCGGTGATCCTCGCGGTACCCACCTTCTTCATGTTTTCGACCGTTCGCGCCATGCGCCCGAAATGGTCGTTTTGCAACGCAATAAGCGCTTCCATTTTTCAGATTGATGGAATCGCAACGGGCAAGGCGCACTGAAATCTTCCGGCTGGAATCCGGCTCGAAGGACCAAAATGTTCGCGACTGAACGGATCAGTCAGGATAGAGAGAAATGGACGAGCACTCACACACAATTAACTGACACGCAAGTTTAATCGAAACAAATTAATAAAGTATATTTACAAAGTCAATAAAGTTATGTACAAAGATATTTACACTTTACAGTTCAATGTGCACAGGGCGTACACGTTTCGCACACGGCACTGGACCGCGCGAGTGTCCGTTCCGAGACGGTAACGAGAAGTCCGAGCGCGGGAGTCGCGGACCGAACCGACACGCGTGGAGCAAGCGACTCCAACGAAGGCGCGTGTTGCACGGCAGAGCAAGCAACTCTGCTATGCGAATGCAAGCAAAGGATAAAGGCGTTATCCTTGCAGTGTCCGAAATATTCGTGCGAATACTCGAAAATCGTAACTGTAAGCGTGCGGGTCGTACCTCGATCGAATCTTAGCAGACTAGCCCTCGTCCCCACTCTGCTTCCGTTTTTATACTGCGCTTTTCTGGAATGTTCCTTCCTGTCGTCACTTCCTCTTGAAGGAAATGACGACATAAAAGGAACACTCCAGAAAAGCCAGGAAGATTCGGTATAAACAATTATACATAAATATAATTATAAGGAACTAATTGGGGACGATGACTCAGGGCTTTTGAATTTCAGACAGCGGCAGCGCCGCCGTCTCGCTACTTTAGCGCGCTCCGCGTGAGCGCGGCTAAGTTCGATACTGTATGATGTTGGGACATAAGTCCCGTGCGCAGTGCGAATGGAGAGCAACGACAGCGATGTGTGCGATGTAACACACATCACTGCCGCTACTCTCCATGCATTTTGTAGCTGCATTGCACCACCTATGTTGCACAGGCCATGCAACACAGGCGATGCAATGCAGCGTGATGAGGGCCTTGCGGAGCCCTTCGTTCGCTCGCGAACAGAATTAAACGCTATTTTGTAGAGAAAACTTGTCAATTTTATTACCATATATATGAAAGAGAAATATAATAATTTAACAATTGAAATACACAATATAAAAAAAAAAGAAAAATTTTGCTTGCGCATATGAATTAATGGTATATGTTTTCAAAGTGTTGTCCATTAGAATTAGCACAGAACTGCAATCGTTTGCAAAAACTTTGAAATACATTATCTAACATAGATGTAGGAATGCTGCGAGTGCATTTTTTAATACTATTTATCAGCTCTGCGGTGTTTTGAGGTTGTACGGCGTAACATTTGTCTTTGAGGTAACCCCAAAGAAAAAAATCACACGGGTTCAAATCAGGTGAATAAGGAGGCCATTCCAGACCTCCATGAGCAAATTTCGGGTATCCTAATCCAATTACTCTGTTGCCATACACTTCATGTATCGATTCAAAGACTTCGCGTGTACGATGTGGGGTCGCGCCATCCTGCATAAAATGGAAGTTCTTTACTAATCCGCGTTTCTTTGCATGGGGAAAGAATTTAGTCTCCAATAATTCTTTATAACTTTGACTAGTCACAGTTCCTTCAAAAAATTGCAGGTAGACCCCTTTTACAGAAATTGCAGCCCACGCGGAGACCTTTTGAGGATGAAGAGGAACGGCAATAGACACGTTTGGATTTTCCTGTCCCCAAAACCGATAATTTTGTTTGTTGACATATCCGTTTAACCAAAAGTGAGCTTCATCCGTAAATATTATTTGTTTTTCATCGAGTTCCTCACTTTCAAACATATTGGTTATCACCTTACAAAACTCAACTCGTTTTTCCATCGCTTTCTCCGTCAGCAATTGATCCCGTATGGAAAAAAGTTATAAGAAAACTATTCAAAAAATTATTGGAACACTACTGCGAACAATACAGGAAAACTATTAAAACACTATTGAAACACTATTGAAAAATATTGGAATACTACAATAAACTTATTATAACACTATTGAAATCCTATTCGTGAAGTATAGTGTCATTCACTGTAGTATTTTCGTCGATAACTACTTAAACACTTATACTAAAACTATTTGTAAATTATTCAAGTGAAGGAGACACCAAGTTTCACTCAAGTTTTCCAAAAAATAAAATTTGAAAAAATATTCAATCTAAAGCTATTCACACACTGATTCTTTATATGTAGATGTCTAAGTCGATTCGGGTCAGGATTCAAAGATTTTGGTCCAAAATAATACTAAAGAACAACAGCTGATCTTAGCGTTATTTTACCGATTTTAATCCCTAAATTTTTGGATCCTGATTTGAGTCCACTTTGTACCTACATCATATTTGAAATTAGTGTGTCATAAGCTTTATTTTGAGTATTTTTATTTTGAGTATTTTTGTGTTGAAAAATTTGGGCGAACCGCCTACAGGTTGTTGGCGTTTGTATTTTTACATTTAAAGGACGAAGATGTAAGACTATAAATTAGATTTAAATTTATATTTATTGCACAAAAATGAAAATAATATATTATTATAATATAGTATATTGAGAAACAATATAAAATATAAAGGAAAATATAAAACAGGAAAATATAAAACATTTTAAATAATAAACACTTTAATAAAATAATTAAAATCGAAAGATGATTTTAATTCGTTGTTGGCGTTAGGCTGACGTTCGGCGCGCAGATCATTTATTGGTTGAAAAGCCTTCACGTGGCCAGTTTGCCTGTCAAATAATACTTTCATGTGTTATCTTAATTACTGGCGAAGAAAAGACTATTTTCAAAGTTAATAAAATAATCTTAATCTAGTATAAAAGAGGATGGACCATTTGGGCTGATTTTGACCTCCCATAAATTTCGTTCAAGTTCATGAAATATATATATCTTGAATAATTTGAATACAATCACTCAAGATATAGATTTTTTATGAGTTTGAACAAAATTTGTAGGAGGCTAGAATTGTGTCCCAAATGGACCCTCCTGCTTATACAATATGTTTGTTATATAAATTTTATTATAATATTGTAATATACGATAATATATTAATTTTCCTTTAACAAAACAGAAAGTAAATATAGTCTTGTGACTATACGTAAAAAAATTAAAAACATCTTTTAATATTACATAAAAATAGAAACATCTATTTTGATATAAATAAGTAAATATGTCTTATAATGTTATAAACAAAAAACAAAAATAAAGAAACATTTGTTTACACTAAAATTGACTTAAAAATAATTATTTCTTTTTTTATATACTTTTTAATATATTATCGTCTATCCTTCTCTAAAGTTAATCTAACAATAATTTCATCAAAAGATATTACTCACCATTGTCCTCCTGCTTTTTTCTGCTTGCTCGAGGTACAGCGTTATTGCACTTTTGTCTCACTGCTGCTTTAAAAAGTTTTTGGGTGTCTTTATTGCACTCAAATATTGAAAACACATGTGCTGTAATAATAAAATAAAAAGTAATTATTTTGAAGGAAATTTTAAAAATAATTTGATAATAAAACATTACGTTATTTAATACAAATACATATATGCGTGCGTGCGTGCGTGCGTGCGTGCGTGCGTGTGTGTATTATTGTGTGTGTGTTCCTGTGTGTCCGCGGTGCGTGCGTGCGCGTGTATGCCTGCGTGTGTGCGTGCGTGCGTGCGTGCGTGCGCGTGTGTGTGTGTGTGTGTGTGTGTGTGTGTGTGTGTACACATTAATTCTTCATAAAGTAAGATTAGGTTCCGAAACATCCTTTTTGAGGAAAATTTTACTGGAAATATAATAAAACACGTTATGTATTCTATATGTATTACATCGAGTAAAATTTCTTCTCGAAGATGTTTTGGAATGTAGCTAAAGTATACAAAAAAATATGAACTAACCTGTATGTATATTTTCTGTCTTTTTGCTTTTAGACGAGAATATCTTGTTGTTATAGGAATTTCTTCAGATTCATCTGTTAGATATTTTTTATAAGATCCTCTTTTCCCTTTCGACATTATGTCTGTTGATGCAGTATATGCTTATTGGACTATTTGCGACCGGCACAACGCGCACATGCGTCTACGTATTGTAGAAGTAAAGCCTTCTGATCACTTGTCCACTTCCTCTTATATTCGTATAAACGGACTAGGATTCAAGAAAATCTATACGCTCATTAAACTATTTACAACCGGCACTGGACCTGCACTGACCGGCACAACGCGCACATGCATAGACTGCACGCAGCAAGAGTAAAACAGCAAACTTCGTTAATTGGCTGCTGCTTGCCCAAAATCAACAGTATTGGAGATATATCAAGAGATATCAAGATAGTCCCTGACGTCGCGTGCTCTGCGAGCGCCCCGTCTTGCGTAAACCACATTCGAATACGTGTCTAAAGATCAACATTTTCTAAAAGAATCGGTAACTAATTTTGCAAAAAAAAATAAATAATTTTGCGCATTAAGGTTTGCTTGAAAGAAATATGGACCAACGTCTAATTTCTCTTGATATCATAGCATTTTTCTCAGTTATTGGTCCATATTTCTTCACTATTTAAATAATGTATTCGGAAGACAATGGATTGATTTAGGTAATCAAACTCAGGAGTGACCTCCTAGATCTCCGGATCTGACGTCATTGGATTTATTTCTCTGGGGATATGTTAAAGAAAAAGTGTACGAGACTGAGCCGACGACTATTGAAAATATGCAGCAACGTATTCGTAACATGTTCAGAAGCATAACACCAACTGTTCTTAATAGAGTGCGTAACAATTTTCATAAAAGATTGCGTTTATGTATCCAGCAAGGTGGACGTGTCTTTGAATACCTTCAATAAAATACTTAATCATTTTTAAATACCCGCCTTCACACACACACACACACACACACACACACACAAGAGATGTAAATCTGACCGTCACGTGGTACATCTCGGATAATGCTAATGCCGGCAGTATCGTAACTTTTAAACCTCATAACGCGACAAATACTTAATGGAAAATAACTTTATTATAGTGTTTTGGAAAGCTCTCAAAATAAGCTACAAGAATATGTAATGAAAAATAATGGTTTCAATTTAAGAAATTAAAGGTGACCTTCATGTGACCTTCAAACGACTATCCAAGGTCAAACCAATAAAATTGTTTTATGACCCCCTTAAAACCATACAACTTTTATCTGAAACATTTTTTTGTAAAATGCAAGGGAACGGAAATATTTGGGGTCATAGATTAAAATGGGTCACCCTGTATATACATATATATATAGCAACAATAAATAATATATAGCGCTCTACTCTTGAGACTTATAGAGATCACAGATAATTTTCACATTTATCTTTAAAATAAATCTTACGGGATTTTAGGGACTTTTAGCCGCGCATGCGCAGTATGCGCGTTACTGTAAGAATTATTATTTTCTTATAAATAATAAATAATCAACCAACAAACGTTTTAAAGGACATAATTGTGACCAACAAACGATTTTCTATCGATTTGACTTATAACAATTGAAAAAAGATTGAAAATTATAATTGGACCGGCTAGAGATCTCGATATAAATAGAGAAGCGACAACGAGGGGTTCGGTTTGATTGGCTCTCTGAATCACATGACCAAGACGCATGAGAGCGAGAGAAAGCGAGCGTCTTTCGCTCTCTCTCACTCTCGTGCTTATTACGTGCCGTTAGAGATCTCGATATAAATAGAGAAGCGACAACGGTGATCGATACGTGCGATATATCGCAAAAGGCAGCCATGTTAGTTCCACACAATAAAGCCGACGGCACGTAATAAGCACGAGAGTGAGAGAGAGCGAAAGACGCTCGCTTTCTCTCGCTCTCATGCGTCTTGATCATGTGATTCAGAGAGCCAATCAAACCGAACCCCTCGTTGTCGCTTCTCTATTTATATCGAGATCTCTACGTGCCGTCGGCTTTATTGTGTGGAACTAACATGGCAGCCTTTTGCGATATATCGCACGTATCGATCACCGTTGTCGCTTCTCTATTTATATCGAGATCTCTAGGACCGGCTAACTTCAGGCTGAAATTTACTTTGTTAATAACAATTAAATTAACAACCAACAAACGTCAAAATTGTGCTAACAATCAACTACAAACGACCAACAAATGGTTCATATAAAAAAAAGTCAGAAAAGTGAAAGTTCCCCGGCTAACTTTAGTGAGGTGTTATATCGCCAGAAATACAGCTGATCATACTGAATTTTCATTTTGTCATGTTGGCAATCCTTTAAACGATTGAGTTAATCGGAGTTTGATCGAACTGGCCTTTAGGTCCGAATTTATAGTCGTTTCTCAAATCTTGAGACGTAAGAATTTCTCAAATCTCAAGTCATTTCTTTACATTGTGAGAGCTGATCTTAGCTATTTTATAATCTATGGTTTAAGAGAGAAAAGGAAGAGTACATAAGATCTTATGTCATATATGTAATACTTCTATATGTAATACTGCTAATTCCGTATCTTTACAATGAGAGGATCGAGACCCATAAAAGAGAGACGCACGAATTCTAAATATGGGCAGACGGTGAAGCTTCGTTATGCGCAGGCGCGTCTATTGAGTGAGTGTGAGCGAGAGGCTAAGCATTAGAAAATGAGACGGAAAGAACACGAAAAGAGAAAACATTACCTGGTCGTGTCTGACCATTGACGTACTGGACGGACCTCAATATAGTTAGCAGACAACTTCGAGATTTCTTATTATTAATTATTTGAATAGTTTGGGAATCGTTTGGGAAAGTTTAGGAATGTAGTTTCATAGTTTAGGAAATAATAGTTTATTTATAATAAATAAATAAAAAAATCGAGCGTATAGTTAGCAGACATAATTTCAAAAATAATTTTTTTTTTTTTTAATCGACTTAAAATCATTTGGGAAACACGTCTATAATGTTTTTTTAGTTTAGGAAATAATTATTTCATCTGAAAATCAAGTTAAATGTGCGATTGTTGAACAGTTTTGCCAGAGTTTTTGAGTCAGCCAATCACAGCTGAGAACGAACTGGAAAGTGTTCCTAAAGCATAAAAGAAACGTTCACTTTGCCAAAATGGCATCATTATTAGCAGCTTGGTATGTACATACGTAAAATTATATTATTTTAGAATAGTTTATTTTTTAGAACTCTTCACAAAAGAATATATAATGCGGAATGTACTATTACGCACAACATATTTATAATTTGAAATGTATAATTTTTGTATTATTTTATCTGTTTAGATTATTATATTACATGTAATGTTGAAAGCAACATATATGCTCAGCAAAGTCCAACCCTACGTCCGTGCAAAATAACGTGAGCCACGTGCTGAGCGGGCAACATCTTTTAGATGGCTAACAGGGCAATGGCAAGTCTCCTGGAGTGAAAAATGATAAATATTTGAGGTAACAAAACTTTTGTAACCTGTAATAAGTATACTATTTAACTTCTAAGTAATTAACAATAAATCTCAATTTCTTTAGGGCAAAATTGAATATCGGCTTACTGCACTAGATCTGATTGCCTATCTCACCACAGAAGATAATCCCAAGCAGTGGTTACATGTGCCAGAAGAATAGATGAATGATATTTTTTGGAGAATATAAATGACTCGAATCTACAGTTCACGCTAGTCTTTGGAATTGGCCTTCATCACACCGGTCTTCAAGACAGAGGCAGGAGAATCGTTGAGGAATTATTTGTCAATAATTAGATACAGGTGTGTATGCTGCAACTGTATCTCGAACAGTTTTGATTCATACGTCAAATTCGACATGGTGTTAAATCGCATAACATGGAAATAATAAAGATTTATGTTAGAATAGAATTTACCAACTTACATATATATATATATATATATATATATATATATATATATATACAGGGTGTCTGGTAATTCGAAGATCAACTGTAAACTGCAGGTAGAGTAGGTTAAACTGAGCAGAATAGTCCTGTATCATTTTTTGACATTCTTAATATTTACCGAGATATTAACGAAAAAAGATCGGCGAATCCGCGCGAGGAAAGCGCGCGCGGCGAGAAGGACGTCCCACCGCTACGTGCTCACTAAGCGCGCAGTGAGACGGTGGGAGGAGCCTACGAGCGTAATACTAGAACACTGCGGCGACCGCGCCGAATTATTGGTATAATCCCACCGCTCTATCTCCCACCGCCACACTGCGCGCTTAGTGAGTACGTAGCGCTGGGACGTCCTTCTCGCCGCGCGAGCAAAGCGCGCGCGGATTCGCCGATATTTTTTTGTTAATATCTCGGTAAATATTAAGAATATCAAAAAATTATACAGGACTTTTCTGCTCAGTTTAACCTACTCTACCTGCAGTTTACAGTTGATCTTCGAATTACCAGACACCCTGTATATATATTACATATATATATATATATATACATATACATATTATATATATATATTACGTGTATATATATGTAATTAATTTTTTTATTACAATTTGGATTGGATGAACTGATAGAAAATATCTTTTAGGCAATGATCGATACAGTCGGGACGTGGGTGGTTAACTCGCACATTACGAATAATGCAACTGTTTCAAATGATCATGCAAGCACAATGGATAGATGTATCTGCAATTATGACACTACCGCATATAAGGAAAGAAGATTTGTATTTATTTTCATCGTTGATGGCTCTTCCAATATTGTATTCTGTTACATGCGACAATATAGTAGACTCGCGAAGGTTTTGTGTGAAGGGGAGTAGATCGAGTAGACCAAATACGCGAGGTAATAAAATTGAAAAAATATTTTTCAAACATCCATTATCTATACATTAAAACAGATATTAAATACAATATTTTAAAAAATCAATTATTTTTTCTAGATACAAGATCAAGTAATTAGAGATATGCCGATAATATCTGTTGATTTAATATTGGAAAGTTCTTTGCACGAGAAGAGGATAATGTTGAAGCTCGATGACGACTATTCCGTAGCTGTTCGATGAAACGAAGAGTATACATTTTCAACTATTAAGTTGAAAAGAGTGAACAATTCTAAAACTAAATTGAAAAGAATGAACTTCTAAAACTGAAATTCTAAAACTTTGCAAACACACTGTCTGATGTTTTTAAAAGAAAAAGACGAAAGTTGATTTATGGTACTAGGCGACATTTCTGACTGCTATATGGGATTGGATCAGCAATACAGTATTTGTCTAGATGTAACATGCTAAATATTTAATTAAACATCTAAGACTGAAACAAATTATATTTTATTCAATTCAATCTTTTTACATAAGGATTACAAGAGAAGAAGAAAGTTTATGTAGAAATTGTTAAGGGGAGGTTCTGGTCAAAATCGAAAAAAAAAATCGATTTTTTTTTTTGCATAATTGTAATCCTTATGATGTGGAGAATAAGTGGGCAAAAGCATTTTACCGGAAGAAAAGTATTTTACGAGATACAGCTTGTCGAACATGCAGTCCGCCGGCCCGAAAGTAGGTATAAACGGGCGCTTGGAGTTTGCAAAAAAGGCCAGAATTGAAAAAATCGGGTTGCAAGTACAACAGCAATATCTTTTTGAAGAAGAGGAAGGAATAATGTATGGTCCTGGAATAGCAGATTAGATGTAAGTTGACAAAAAAAAATTTAATACGATTTTTACTTCGTTTAACTTAAAAGCGTGTTTTCTCGAAACGTCATTTTTCGGCGCGCGGGGCGCTCTACAGCTTCAACGGATAAACCGATTTTAATAAATGACGGCTCAAAAGAAAGGAAATTTAATTTCGGGGGCCTTATGAAAGCGTTTTTTTTTTTTAATTTATTGCAAATAATTTTTTTCGAACGTTGAAGTGCAAAAAAATAGAGAAAAATCGAGGGTTTTACGAAAAAGGCTGCCATTTTGTTATAAGAGCGTTTTTTAAAAATCGAAAAATCATAAGGCCCCCCAAAATTTATCTATTTTAATAATCTTTTTCATTTGGTCATTTCAGAACAACTGGTGAGCCTGTAGAACGCCCCGCGCACGTCCACCAATGCCGCTTGCCGCTTCACCAATCAACAGCTGGAGCCGCCATTTTTTAATTATTTTGCTTACAAAAATTACAATATATTCTTCAATTATGTACGAATAAAAGCCATAAAATACATTTGCATAATATTTTTATTTTACATTAAAAAAAATTCCTCAAATTGCCCTATTTTTCGGGCCTCTGAACCAGAACCTCCCCTTAATGTTGAAGATGAGCGAAAGATGAGATTTGATGTAGTTATATAATTACGGAGAGAAAAGGGATATAGAATTACGGGATGTCACAAGTGTACAGAAACTTGTATATTTTTCTTCATATAATTTTATTAACGAACATAACAAAATTCTCAAATATCGTAAAAATTATTTTCAACACAAACAGTAATTTACATTTAAAATATAAATTTAGATACATAACCTAACAATTTTAATACAATCTTTAATTTTAAGCTTACTTATACATGTCAATAAAAAATAAATTATTTGTATTTGTGGATATGATTGAAAATAAAAACCTACTTTCGCAGGTTTGTTTTTACTATATTTTAGATTTAAATTTTGCTGGTCACCTTTAGGAAATTCAGTCAATACTTCTTCCTCATCTGATAATAATATGGTATAATAAATTCTCTTCTTTGGTTTTAAGCTTACTTGTACATGTCAGTATTTTCTTCTTTGGCTAATGGCTTGAAATCTTGTTTTTTAAAAGTGCACATGAGACATACTTTGCTACTAATTCTAAATTTTATAGTTTTCTCGAGAATCAATCATCAATGATTTCATTTTCGATGGTATTGACTTGAAGGTATTGGTCGACTTTGTTGATTGACTTCGATGGTATTGGTCTTGGAGGTTGGATATTTATACCCAATTTCTGACGAGCCTCTTCGAGACTTCCATTTTCATTATCTCTCACGTATGTATTTTTCTGTGAGGTCTGCAAAAGTATGGAAAGAGCTCTTTGCTCATGTCTTTCTCAACTTTTGCAGACCTCACAGGAAAATCGTATTAAAATATTGCATATATTTCTGAATTAACAGAATTTCTTCTCAGTTAGAAACACAAGGCCGTCCCATCTAAAAAAATGAAAAATATTAAAAAGATTAAAAAGATGTTAAGAATTTAACTGATCAATGGATTATCTTTTATAGAATCTTAAAAAATAGAACATGTGCAAAATAATTATTATATTACTAAATTAAATTTAAGTAAGGCTCTAATTGATTTACAATCAATTAGAGCCTTACTTAAATTTAATTTAGTAATATATCAGAGAGAAATAAAGCAATTGGAGCCGACACAAAATGTTAAATGTAAAATTAAATATTAAGCGGAGAGTAAAATTATCTTTGCAGTGTAAAATATGAGTCGGAAAATTCACGCAGATTTAATGCCTATGCACACTGCGTCGGTTCGGATTGCCTTATTTATTTTGTTTTTTTTTTTAATACAAAATTATAGGACATTGCATACATACTGTGTTCATTCATTTCTGATTCATAGCGCGATATAAATGGCCCCAATCGGTGTAATTACTGTTGTCTCGTCACATCCTTCGATATTTGATTGCATATCATCACATTTCAGCCATCGTCCTGAAGGTTTTCTACAGTAACCGATAAAGTGATCAGGAATGTGTTCCGTATGACACTAAAGGAATATGTTGACGTTCTTTTCAAATGGGCAATGAAAGACAGACATAAAACACCTCGGCCATTTAACACTTTAATAAGAGCGGATGTGGCTCATCAAATGGCTGCTGTCGCCAAGTGGAAATGTATCAAAGATTTACATCATCCTGTTGTCAAAGGTTTTTATCTTCGTACAATTGCTTTAATGATTGACTGTCAAACTGTGCAAGAATTTGAACATGTATTTCGACTGACATGTATCGTTGCACTGCATCTCGATCAAGATGAAAGTATAATGGTGTCAGGAAAACAAGTGTCGGTTTTTGAAGCTAGACGCCTTCTAGAAGAGTACATGGCTGAACATGGACAAATTATCGAGAAGCTGGAGATGTCGAAAGAAAACGTCGAAATTGATGAGGAAGTAGAAAATACTTTAAGGTTGTATGACCCGTAAGATCTCTGCCAAAAGTTGAAGAAACGTAACATAAAGCTAATTAACATATTTAAGAAGATATTCTTTACTGGAAAGTAATATTTATATTAATATTTTATTAAAATAACGGTTGCCTGTGTTTTTAAGAGCTATAGAGACATTTTTATGCATATTTTCTCGTATGTAAACTTTCACTTTTAATGGTTTTTAGAAAGACTGTACCTGACTTGCAACTGACACAAACGAAAATCTGAAAGTGTGAAAATCTTTAAAAAGTAACAAAACATAGTAATTACTGTTTAAAAATACTAATGAAATTATATTACGTTATTTATTTACGTCATTTATTAATAAATTAAATACAATAGCTCTCATAAAAAAGTATTTTGATCGCGGCAACGTCGCATTTTCTGTAAGTTGGTAGCATTGATCTCACTCGATATCAGCTGCATGAACGCGAAGTGTGCTCCGAGCACGTGTAATATACAGACGCATCGTTTGAGGTTAGTTTTCGCTTGCGCTACGAAAATGCCGAAAGTAAAACGTTACATGTGGAAAGGAAAAGTTGTCACTGAAAAAGTGTACAATCAACGGTTAGCACAGACAAATACTGGGAAACGTAATTTGAAGACACGAGTCGAAACCACACCAGATGATTGTATGGAAAATACAAGTACTGCGGAGAAAGAATCAACAGATATCGATGAAGAACAAGATCTTTCGAATGAGCCTGGTGAAGGACGCCGAATCGTGGATTTAAAATTTATCGGTGAACAGTTATGGTGCACATTTTGCAAAGAAACTTTATCATTAAAGAATATTGAACAAGAAGAACGTCGAGGCCTTGGATCTGTTTTGCTCATACGATGCCATAAATGTTTATTGGTTAATCCTGTTGTAACGGGAAAGCAACATACTCCGCCTGGAAAATCAAGACGCAACTCACGATTTGATGTTAATACCAAATTAGTAATAGGTTAGTATTATTTATGTAGCAAACTATTATTTATAATACTTCAAAAACAAGCCTAATATACAATAAATAAACAGCCACATATACATAAGTTAAATCTTTTTCTAGGACTGATCCACAGCGGAATAGGTTTCACAAATTTAAACAAATTGTTAGCTTGTTTAAATATTCCATCAATGAATTTCAAGACGTATAAGAGATACGAAGCAGAAGCAGGAGGAGCACTGGAAATAGCAGCTAAAGAAAGTTGTCAGCGTGCAGTTGAATTAGAGCGACAACTAACGTTAGAAAATAAAGCGACTATTGAAGAAAACATGTAATTTTGTATTTCATTTTACAATTGAATTCGCTTTAAATTGTACATTGATTTGAGTTTCTATTATTTAGATATTCAACTATGATAATTGTATATTGTAACTCTAACATTTTTGTCTTTTTATGATTGCATGAATTTTAAAATGTTATATTCAAATTCAATTTAAAAATCAACTTTGAAATGAGATAATCATTAAAATAAGAAATAATTTTTTGATGCGATATAATAATTTGCTATATGTAATATCCTGTCGAATTCGAATAAAAATGATTTTTAATATACTTTTTAATAGGCCTGACAGTGTGAGATCTTGTTTCAATACATCCCAAGAATCCTCAATAGATTCTCATCCTGTAACGTTCGATACAGTAGTTCGTGTGATGGCGTCTTATGATATGGGGTGGACTACAAGAGGAACTGGTCGCGACTATGATAGTCTTAATGGTTTTGGATCTATAGTAGGCCACTTCAGTCAGCAAATTTTAGATTACTCAACATGTAATCGAAAGTGCAAAAAATGTGACATAGGACATACTCCTTTCGATCATGATTGCAGACTGAATTTTAGAGGCTCTGCCAAAGCCATGGAATCGCATGCAGCAAACAAACTAGTCAATGAAAGTGATATTTTAAAATCGAAAAATGTCGAAATTGGCGTTCTTGTTGGTGACGACGATAGTTCCGCCATAGCTGCTTGTCGAGCAGGTGCTTCGCATTCAATTGCAAAATTATCAGATGTCAACCATACATCCAAAGGAGTGAAGAAATGCTTGTATAATATAGAAAAACAGCACAAAGAGTTGACAAAAGACGGAATAACCTACTTTCACAGATGTTTCACATACGCTATGACCCAAAATAGAGGTAAAAGTACAGCTATGGCCGAGGCGATAAGGAGTATCCCTTATCACGCGTTTAATCAGCATGAAAAATGCGGCCAATGGTGTGGATACGTGAAAGACAAGGAAAATTATAATCACAGAATGATTCCAGATGGCTTTACAGACTTAAAATTATTTGAGGCACTTAAGGATGTCTTTGATAAACTGGCATCAAATGCAGAAAAATTTTCTGTAGGCGCCTCCAGTAACGTAAATGAAAGCCTTAATGCAAGTATGGCTAGTAAGGCGCCTAAATCTAAATGTCTAAGCCTAACAGCATCAGCCGATTATCGATACGCTTCTGTTGTTGCGCAAAAGAACATTGGAGAAAGTTACCCCCAAATAGCTGCAAAAATGTTGACATTGTCGCCTGGTAAACATCATTCCAAGCACGTTAAGAAAATTGATTCAATTAAAAAACGACGACAAATAACAACAGCAAGTCGTGCATTTAAATTGAGGCGTATGCAATTAAAAAAATATAGAGCTTCTCTACGATACCAAAGAGAACTTTCAGAAGGTGTTACTTACGAAAGTAATTCTGCTTTATTGAAACAGCCGGCCGTACAAATAAATAAAGAATGTATGAGTGATGATGAAGGTACTATGGAAGAAGATATTCCCATAGTATATCTTGACCTCGAAACCTCAGGATTTCAAAGAAATTGCGATATTTTGCAAATTGCAGCCAAATGTGGTAAAAATTCTTTCGACGTTTATATTCAACCTAGTCAAGAGATTTCTGCAGCTGCCACTGCAGTACATGGTCTTCGAAAATGTCAAGCAGAGTTAATGCTGTATGGTAAACCAGTTCCTTCAGTTCCACCAAGGCTTGCAATAACAAATTTGTATCAATGGTTAATTTTATTAAAAAAGAAATGTTATATAGCGGTACATAATTTGAGTTTTGATGGACCAAGATTGATTGATTTAATAACAGTTTATTCTTTAAGCGAAGAGTTTGCTGACATTATTGTAGGATTTATAGATACCTTACAGGTTATAAAAAAAGAAACTAATCGAAAAGGTAAAGGAGAATGTTCAATTACAGGATTAGCAAATTGGCTTAAAATTTCTAGTGCAAATGCTCATAACGCAGTGCAAGATGTATATATTTTAGAAAAAATTATTAGTAAATCTGGTATTAGTTATGAAACACTAACAAAATATGCAGTGAGTTATGCAGAAAAATCACAAAAGTGGATTGTAGATAAGCGCATAAATAGTCTGCTTCCAGATTTAAGTCCATTAAACGGTATAGTGAGTTTAGATATTAGGAAAAAACTGGCACGAGCTTCTATTAACATGCAATGTTTAAAAGATACTTATTTTCAATCTAGTTCAGAAGGGATTTATCAGTTGTTAAGTAAAAAGGAAAATGATAAGCCTGTAGTAACGGCGTCTAAGTCAGTCATTAATAAAATAATAGATTATTTTAAACACTTTTGAATTATTTAATAATAAATTATTTTATTAAAATATATGTTTCAATATAATTATAGTTTGTTTCCGTTTAGTATTTTTATATATATATATATATATATATATATATATAAATGTTCAAATATCTATGTTAATCGAGCGTTACACGCACTTTATTTTAATGTATTTTTTTCTACGTATAAAATATTAATATGTTATTTATTTTATTTGTGAAAGATTTCATATTTATTATATGTGTTGATAATTTATCATTTTAAATGCAGTTATATAATAAACGAAATGTTTACATATAAATTAATAATCGATAGTTATAACATTATTTATGACATTTTGATATTAATTATATTTCGATACACAGGAGGCTCTATTGAAAAAAGTAACGGACCTCTGTAGTATTTGTTATCCTTTACGGAGAGTGACGGAGAGAGAGGTTCTAATGTGACGTTATAGTGCGCTGTTGCCGGATCTCCGTGCTTACGAGTTCAGCGAGACCAAGCGAGACTGTTCTCTGTTTGCTTTTTATTCAATATTTCAGAAAATATCCTCGAAGTCATAATTTTTTTGGTTCTAATTTGTTTGTAAGATATTTATTAATATTTCTGCAAAGTTTTGAAAGTATGCCATATTTTCTTCGATATTAATTTCTCAAATGAAGTTGAAAAAATAGTGAAACTTGATGAATTCCCATAAGAGCCCATGTTAAATTCAAATTGTTATAACTTTTGAACGGGCCTCGCAAACTTGTTCAAACTTGGCACAATGCTTTATTATTATAATATTCATCACCTGACAAAGTTTGAAGAATTTGGCATTTTTTCTCCTAAGGGGTCATACAACCTTAAATTCAGTTGAAGAAAAAGATGATAAGAATTTAACCGTCACTCATCAATGGATTAAAAGTCTTATTTCAATGTCTACACCTCCTAATCAGCAAAAGGAGTGCAAGACTGTAAACGGTTTTTATTTTCCGGAATTCATACAGTCACTTGAACGAATTGCCAAAGAGTTTCCTATATGGACTGCAGCAGCCCTCCCTGGCAAACAAACGCATGCGTCGACAGCTTCGCAGGAAGGATATTTTGCTGAACTAAAGCAAAGAATTTTTGAAGGTATTTCTTTGCCGTGTTCTGCAAATCGATTTTTGAAAGAGCACATTGATGACTTGTATTCTGGCAGTAATGAGGTAGCAGCAAAATTAAAACATTTTAATCACAATCACAGGCAGCCGATACTATCTTCACATACACCAGAGAAAGAATCAGCCTCACAAAAATCTACTCGAGCTCCAAGTTTATTTAATAAAGAATTGGAATCTCTGCGAAAAGCTGCTTCAGTTTCATGTTCATTTGACGAAGAATTAGGATTTTTGTCGCAAGAACCCATGTCAGATTCATGTTTACTTGACAATGGATTAGGAATCTTCTTGCAAGATCCCTTACAAGACCCCACTTCAACTGTATGTGCTAACGGAGAATTAAAACTTACTTTGAAAAAGTCACCACGTTCAGTAGATCAATATTCAGAGTTCTATTCCCAAATACCTGTATTATCTCCATGTTCAGCAGATATTGAGTCAGCGTCTTTAGTACGAAAACTAGCATCAGATCCATGTTCAGCAGACAAAGGATCAGAATCCTCATTGCAACAGCCATATATAAATATGAATTTTAATTCAATAACTCTATTGCGCAAGAGGGCTCGTATGGTGAATGACTCTGATTTGAAGAGTGGTGAAGCGTGGAAAGGACTTGTCAATGAGGAGAGCTATTTTGTAGACGTTGATGAAATAAGTCCTAAAAACCAAGAAGAATCAAAAAATATTCAAGATACTTCTCAAATTCTCTCTGAAGTACTCGACCTACAAAGCAGCGACATCGCAAACATTGATCAAAATCTTTTTATTCAGTCAAACAATAATACTCATGGCTTTTCTACAAATTATGAGCAAGACAAATTTTTTACGAAAAAAGGATCCACACTGACTGCTGAATTGTCAACGTCAAATTCAAAGGAAGTTATTTTCTCGAGTACGCCATTGATCGACCATAATTACTCAAAATTATTATCAGATGAGGAAGAAGTATTGACTGAATTTCCTAAAGGTGACCAGCAAAATTTAAATCCAAAATATAGTAAAAACAAACCTGCGAAAGTAGGTTTTTATTTTCAATCATATCCACAAATACGATTTCTCAACGAGAGATTTGATAATGGAGGAAAAAAAGGTTTTCTTTTGAAGAATGGGCTAAAATTAGGAATCATAAAAATTGGTAATATTGCTGTGGATCTTCAACACACTTGTGGGTTTGATGCCATTATTCATATATTGCAATTTGGTGCACTTTATGATTCTCGATATCATTTTTCTATACAGTCATCGAATAATCGCACATTAACATTTGTATGCAAATTTATGAAGCTGGGTCTAACTATGGAAATACTTCGTGAACGCATTGTTCTTTTAAATGAATTTTATCCTATTGTAAAAGATTCTGAAGCTCCATCTATTTAACCGCACAAGTTGATTGCAAAAGACTCGATAACTGCGATATGGAAGAACCTTTTTTGTTACTCCGAACCGACTGAGGCAAGTGCAATTAGATCGTCTGAATGTAATAATCCGGAATGTGTATCGTCAATGTGTAATCGTGTATAAAAATATGTGGCCAGTTCTTTGCCCTGAAAAAATTTCAAATTTTTTTACCACCTTACCAGTGGCATCTACAAATTCGAGAAAATCCTTTTCTTACTCGGCAGTATTCCTTTTCTACGAAAATTTGTTCTGGGCTGCAGTAAAAAACGTAAAACTTCTTTGCTCCAATCTCGCGGATAGCATTGCCGTATCGGATGTCTTGTAACATATTGCGAATGCTAGTTATCATATCCATTTTCACATCTGATTTCATGCCAAGATCTTCCTTGTTGCACTCCATCTTTGCTTGTCTGTAAATATGACATTTTTGTACATACGCAGGTTCGTTCTCTCCAAATTTCATATTTTCCGCAAGTAATTTCTGCCGATATCCTGCGGCTCTTCTTCGTTTTAATTTTTGTCCAATTAATTTTTTTTCAGGACCATTCAATGGTCTCTTAACTTCTTCGTGATAATCATTACGAGTATCACGCGTTGTAATTATCAAATGTAGTTCTCCGTTGACCGGTTTTTTGCAGGCAACGCCAACAATTTTGTTATTACATTTTTTGCTTTTACATAATCCTTTGAACTTTAAATAGAAAGATCCAACATCATTTTCATTTTCATCCTGTTCCATGTGTACGTATGACCATTTGCCCAGGAAAGCACATGGGAATTTGTACATATTCCAAAGCGCTCTTGTGATTACATTTGGCCAAACCCATGATTTCAATCTTTTCTGTTGATGATTAGAAGTCTGATCGGGCTTTATCTGTTCCCACTCAGTCGGTAAAAGAACTAGAGGGAACGAATCAACGTCAGAATCTCCGTTCTCGTCATCATGATAAGATGATTTATCAGATTCAGAATCTTCTGATAGTTTAATATCATCTTCGATGGTATTGACTTGGAGGCATTGGTCGACTTTGATGGTTGACTTCGATGGTCTTGGAGGTTGAATATTTATACCCAATTTCTGACGAGCCTCTTCGAGACTTCCATTTTTATTATTTCTCACGTATGTATAAACAGAATGCGGTTTCCATCTTTCATTAAGCTCTTTGCTCATGTCTTTCCAAACTTTTGCAGATCTCACAGGAAAATCGTTGGTATTAAAATATTGCATATATTTCTGAATTAACAAAATTGCTTCTCGGTTAGAAACACTACGAGGCCGTCCCATCTAAACAAATAAAGAAAAATATTTAAAAGACTGAAAAGATTAAAAAGATGATAAGAATTTAACCGTCACTGATCGACGGATTAAAAGCTTTATTTCAATGTCTACACCTCCTAATCAGCAAAAGGAGTGCAAGACTGTAAACGGTTTTTATTTTCCGGAATTCATACAGTCACTTGAACGAATTGCCAAAGTTTCTTATGGACTGCAGCAGCTCTCCCTGGCAAATGCATGCGTCGACAGCAAGAAGAATATTTTGCTGAAATAAGACAAGAAAGATTACATACTCTCAACATTCATTACAGTAATTAGAATTTAACCGTCACTGATCGATCGATTAAAAGCTTTATTTCAATGTCCACACCTGCTGATCAGCAAAAGACGGAGTGCAAGACTGTAAACGGTTTTTATTTTCCGGAATTTATACAGTTCACTTGAACGAATTTGAGGCCGAATAATATGAACATAGAAGAAGAAAACGAACAGAAAATATAACATAGTTTCAATAGTCTTTTGTTTCCATTCTGTGTCTGATCTGGACTGTGTCGATAAATCCATTAAAATTCCGGTCGGTAATTCTCCAAAAATTAAAGTTATTTGTTGATAAAAAATAAAACAAAATAAAAACGAAGTTTGGAAACAAAATTTGGGAATGAGCGTAACTTTTGTACCTTCTACTAGACTTTAAATAATCTATCCACTCGGCATGTCATTTCTGAAACATTACTACAATTGTAGTAATGTTTCAGAAATATGACATGCCGAGTGGGTAACGTCAATTCCTTCTTTTACAACAAAATTCGAACTTTATGCATTGTATTACTATAATTGCAAATTAGAATAATGACAGGTTTCATTTTATATTTGATAATCTTATTTGATTATGTTCCTTGGATATATGTATATTGCGTGACTAATGCCAAAAGAGCGGGTGAGCGGATAAACTGAATTTGTTATGAATAAGACACGTTATTTACTTACCGTTATTTACAACTAAAAAAATTAATTGGCATTAAAAAGTTACGAAAATTTTCTATCGAAATATGTATTCAATTTTTGCTAAATCAAAAAATAATTAAGTGTGCATAAGTGTTTATATGCTGTTTTGACATTAGTCACTATATATTTTGATTATTGTATAGATTTAAATATAATTGGTACTAAAATTTTTTATACAAATAACTTACAAACCTATCGTGTTTGATGAAAACTGTCTGATTATCCTTGACGTCTGTATGCCATATGAAAGAAAGCCAGTATTTTCCAGTGTGGTAAATTGCAATTGATGATTTTTCTGCTGACTATTTATACTAAATACCCTTTTTAGAGTCCCCCATAATTCTCTATTTTGAATGTCGCCTAGTACCAAGAACCAACTTTCGTCTTTTCCTTTTAAAAACATCGGACAATGTGCTTTCAAAGTTTTAGAATTGTTCACTCTTTTCAACTTAATAGTTGAAAATGTATACTCTTCGTTTCATCGAACAGCTACGGAATAGTCGTCATCGAGCTTCAACATTATCCTCTTCTCGTGCAAAGAACTTTCCAATATTAAATCAACAGATATTATCGGCATATCTCTAATTACTTGATCTTGTATCTAGAAAAAATAATTGATTTTTTAAAATATTGTATTTAATATCTGTTTTAATGTATAGATAATGGATGTTTGAAAAATATTTTTTCAATTTTATTACCTCGCGTATTTGGTCTACTCAATCTACTCCCCTTCACACAAAACCTTCGCGAGTCTACTATAATTGTCGCATGTAACAGAATACAATATTGGAAGAGCCATCAACGATGAAAATAAATACAAATCTTCTTTCCTTATATGCGGTAGTGTCATAATTGCAGATACATCTATCCATTGTGCTTGCATGATCATTTGAAACAGTTGCATTATTCGTAATGTGCGAGTTAACCACCCACGTCCCGACTGTATCGATCATTGCCTAAAAGATATTTTCTATCAGTTCATCCAATCCAAATTGTAATAAAAAAATTAATTACATATATATACACGTAATATATATATATAATATATGTAATATATGTAAATATATGTATATATATAATATATATATATATATATATATATATATATATATATATATATATATATTATATGTAAGTTGGTAAATTCTATTCTAACATAAATCTTTATTATTTCCATGTTATGCGATTTAACACCATGTCGAATTTGACGTATGAATCAAAACTGTTCGAGATACAGTTGCAGCATACACACCTGTATCTAATTATTGACAAATAATTCCTCAACGATTCTCCTGCCTCTGTCTTGAAGACCGGTGTGATGAAGGCCAATTCCAAAGACTAGCGTGAACTGTAGGTTCGAGTCATTTATATTCTCCAAAAAATATCATTCATCTATTCTTCTGGCACATGTAACCACTGCTTGGGATTATCTTCTGTGGTGAGATAGGCAATCAGATCTAGTGCAGTAAGCCGATATTCAATTTTGCCCTAAAGAAATTGAGATTTATTGTTAATTACTTAGAAGTTAAATAGTATACTTATTACAGGTTACAAAAGTTTTGTTACCTCAAATATTTATCATTTTTCACTCCAGGAGACTTGCCATTGCCCTGTTAGCCATCTAAAAGATGTTGCCCGCTCAGCACGTGGCTCACGTTATTTTGCACGGACGTAGGGTTGGACTTTGCTGAGCATATATGTTGCTTTCAACATTACATGTAATATAATAATCTAAACAGATAAAATAATACAAAAATTATACATTTCAAATTATAAATATGTTGTGCGTAATAGTACATTCCGCATTATATATTCTTTTGTGAAGAGTTCTAAAAAATAAACTATTCTAAAATAATATAATTTTACGTATGTACATACCAAGCTGCTAATAATGATGCCATTTTGGCAAAGTGAACGTTTCTTTTATGCTTTAGGAACACTTTCCAGTTCGTTCTCAGCTGTGATTGGCTGACTCAAAAACTCTGGCAAAACTGTTCAACAATCGCACATTTAACTTGATTTTCAGATGAAATAATTATTTCCTAAACTAAAAAAACATTATAGACGTGTTTCCCAAATGATTTTAAGTCGATTAAAAAAAAAAAAAATTATTTTTGAAATTATGTCTGCTAACTATACGCTCGATTTTTTTATTTATTTATTATAAATAAACTATTATTTCCTAAACTATGAAACTACATTCCTAAACTTTCCCAAACGATTCCCAAACTATTCAAATAATTAATAATAAGAAATCTCGAAGTTGTCTGCTAACTATATTGAGGTCTGGACGGAGCGTACAGACGCGGGGAGTGAAGATTTTAGGGGAGGAGGGGGCCGCCATATTGTCTGGCGACATTAGTAATGCCATCTAGGTGCAGGGAGCAAGAATATAAAAGAAAACATTGTGACATTGTCAAGATTTAGAAGTATTATTTTTCTAATTTTTGTACTGAAAAATAATGAAAAATGCCACTTTGTGTTGCAACCAACTGCTGCAATAAAAGTTATCGAAAGAGACTAAAGGTCAAATAAGTGTAGAACAAAATGTTAAAATCACATATCACCGGCAAGTATATATTGCATTCATAACTTACAAAATATGTACTGTTTTTTTATATCAATAAAGTAAGATTTTTAATTAAAAGTTTACTACTTAAACATATTTGTTCCAAACACTAGTTAGTTTTTATGTGGCATTTTATAAAAGAACTTTATTTGTTATTAAATGAAATTGATTTTATATAAAATTAAGTTGTTTTATCTCATTAGATTTCCACAAGATGAAGAAAAAAAATTAACTTGGGTAAAAATTATGGGTCTTTGTAAGGAAAGTTTACCCAAGTCTCCACATTTATGTTCATTACATTTTTCGAAGAACGATTTTGATCGTACCTCTCTGACGCGAACACGATTAAAAGAAAATGCTATTCCAATTGTAAGTATAATTTTATAATTTGATTTTTATTGTGTTTGTAATTTTCATAACTTTAAATGCATATACCATCTTGAATTATATTCTGATTATGGATTCTTCTACAGAATATTGTCTTATTTATTTGTAATATTGATATTTATTATTATAAATTATATTACTCAGTAGTTAGATTTTATTTGACTTTCATATTTCTTGGTTTATACTTTATTATTAATTGTCAGATATATCAATTATTAGATTATCATTATATAGCATTTATGAATTAATAAATATATTATTAAAATCTATTTTATACATAAAGCCAAATATCTCAGAAGATACAAAAGAAGTTGAAATTCCATCTTTAGTTAATTCAGAATCAGTGGACAATAATGATTTGACTGTAAGTACTTCTCTTGAGCATGAGATTAATTACAATTAACTAATTGCATATTTAAATCAATAACAATATTATATTCACAGATGAGCATTTCAGATGAGCATTTACAGATGAGTATTTCAGAAAGTAATGATGAAAGTGAGACGATTGAAACTTCTTGTAAGGTATGAAATAATTTTCATCTTTGATATTTATGTTAAAATTTGATGGAATATTTTCATTTCTTGTGCATTATGAATAAACAATGAATAAAATTTTTAATTTTACAATTATAGTTGGTGTCAGAAACAGAAATACAAACACTCAAACATCATATAGAACAAGATATTAATGATAGTGATGATAACAATGAAATTATATTTTTAAAAAAAGGACGTTGTTCAACATTTAATGCTGACACTGATCAAAGATTAGAGGAATCACGAAGAGTAAAATTTTTACTCAAAGCATTAGCCAATCAAAAGGCATATTATCAACGGCAGGTGCAAGTATTGAAGCAGAAAAACAAGCGTCAAGAAAAACGGATCATCCAATTAAGTACAATGTTAGAAGAATAGATAAGAGAGAGATATATATAA